>PVJO010017052.1:0-40222 GCA_004026905.1 Hystrix cristata | reverse complement strand
CCTCACCGTTAGCTGGAGAAACTGAGGCACATGACCTATGACCTACCTCAGGAGCCCACAACCAAGAGCAGAAATTTAGCTCTTGATGGGTATTAAAACATTTCATGTGCACTTGGCAAAGTAAGATTTTTATTCTGGCTCTGTAAGTGAAGAGTTCTGTGATCTTAGACGCCTCCCCCTGTCTAAGCCACCTACAGTCGCAAGCAGAGTGGGAGTTGAAGGGTCATTCACTGGTGCCTAGAAGGTCCCTTCCACAGCTGGAGCTAGGTCTATGTTTGACATCTACATTCTGCCATAAAACATGGAGTCCTGGACCAAAATTACCCACCACCCTCCTGGGACAGAATAGAAGGGAAGAAGGACCTGTGGTTCCAGAAACAAATTCCTGAGATATGGTGGTGATTCTCTGGCAACCATCAGGCAGGGACGGGGAAGACAATCTGGTCAGGATTTGGGTTCTCTGAAAAAAGCAGACTGACTCAAACTGTGAGCTCGTTATGGCCAGGCCCGCCCAGGAGTGAGGCTACAACACAGCCTGGAATACAAATGTCAGTCCAAACTATGGGACTAACAGCTCCAGGAGCGTCCTGTGGGCTGAGGCTCAGTCTACAAGGCTGCCCCTCCCCATTTTGTCCCCTGAGCCCTACGCTCTACACCGCAAAGTTCCTCCAGCACCTGCTCTGGGCTTGGACTGATTTGCATAATGGGCAGCTCCCTCCAGCTGGGGGATAAGAGAGGCCTGGGAGGAAGCCAGCCCAGGTTGGACCTCGGGAAGCAGCATCAGGGCACCTTCACCATGGCCTGGACCCCCGTCTTCCTTGGTCTCCTTGTTCACTGCACAGGCGCTGCCCCAGAGCACCCAGCTCAGGGATCTGGGACCAGCCTATTCCTGACTCAGCTAGGCTGGGCCCTGTCTGGGTGGGCAGGATGCTCAGGAACCTACTGCAAGATGGAGGCTGTAGGGCAGAAATCCCCACATTGTGCTCACTGGCTTTTGTGAGCCTGGGGGGGTGCAGCTGCCAAAAGAGAAAGATGGATTAGCTAATGTGTTCAAATGCTCTGTCCTCAAGACAGGCCCATGGGCTGAGAGTTACCCCAGGGGCTGCCTTGTGGGCCTACAGAACCCCTGCAGGTTATCCAGGACAGGGGAGGGTGCTGTTTCATGGGAAGGGGCCTTCATCTTCAAGCCCGCCTCTGGCTTTCTCTCTTTGCAGGCGCTGTGGCCTCCTCAAAACTGACTCAGCCTTTGTCACTGTCAGTGAGCCCGGGACAGACAGGCAGGATCACTTGTCAGGGAGATGACATAAAAAGCTACAGTGTGAACTGATACCAGCAGAAGCCAGGACAAGCCCCTGTGCTGATCATCTATTGGAAAGATCACCGGGCCTCAGGGATCCCTGACTGAATCTCTGGCTCCAAATCAGGGACAACAGCCACTCTCACCATCAGCAGAGTCCTGGCTGAGGACGAGGCTGACTATTATTGTCAGGGGTGGGACAGCACTGATAAAGCTCACAGTGACACAGGCAGAAGGGGAAGTGAGACAAAAGCCGGCCTGTTTCCCACAGCCCCTCGCTGCCTTGGTCACGCTGACAGGAGAGAACTCTCCATGTGGAGTGGAAGTTTCTAGTCCTCCCCTCCCCTTACTTTCCTGAGAGACAGGGTCAGGTTCCTGAGCCTCTCCAGGCTCAGCTCATTCGATGTAATATGAGTAAGACATTTTGAATAATTTCACTTGCCAACTCCCTAAAGCCACAGAAATTCTGTCAATCCAGGCCTTGTCTGCAAGTACTGTGAGAAAATAACCTTCAGATAGCATCACGGCAGTGTCTCAGGAGAGGGAGATCAGTGCACGTTATTAATAAGGTTGAGAGTCTGCATTTGAGTGGGATAATACAGGTTGTTTAAAGGCCGAAGTGGCTAAAATTTGCTTACCTTCATGGCATTACAGATATAGTTGGAGGATACAGTAGGAAAGTCTTGAAGTTAGTTTCGATCAGTTAACATATATTTGATAATGGCACACTTTGCCCAAGTGAAGCAGTGTGCTCAATCAGATGCTTATGTGGAAAATAGGTTTTCAGTAAAGTTCTGGACCAAGGAGCGATGTTAGTTACTGTTTACACTCTCATCCTCCTGGGCAGGAAGATCCTGGGTCCGATGGTGAAGCCGACACAGGTGGGCTCAGTCCTCAGCACCAATAACACTCACTGCAGAATGATGGTGACCACGAGAGAGGGAGGCATGTATGACATCCTCAGAGAGATGCAAACACACACGTCTCCCCATGCCAGCCCTACACACCACAGCAGCCTCACTACTGCCCACAGGACCTCCAGCCCTAACCTGAGCACGGCCCGTGAAACACCACCACCTGAACACTGGCCCCTGGTGAGCGTGAGCGCAGGACCCGAATTCAGGACACCTGGATCAAGCGCAGACTTGGTAGTACTGGCCTCTGCTCTAGCAACTAAAGACCCTTCAACTGAAGGCTTCAACTTACCTCCTATGCAGTGGGATCAACTATACTGACCTTAAGAAACGGATTTATCAAAATTAAATGACACAAACCCAGGAAGGGGACTTTTTAATTGAAGACAGATTCAGTGGAGTCTCACAGAGGGTTTCCAGGCCTGACATCTCTTGTCCTTTCTCTGCAGGAATCCAAGGAAAGAGGCTCATCAAGGAGTATGTTTTCTCTAGGGTGGCAATAGGCGCCCCACTTCTAGATAAGCAAGCAATGCCAGCTTTTGTCAAACAGGCGACCGAAGCTGGAGCTGAAACTCTCAAGTGTGAACTATGAGATGTGTGATGCAACAATAATGCTAATAATAGAAATGATGATGATTGTGACATAAGAACACTGCTGACACTTAGTGACGGCTCAACCGAACAGGCTGAGCTCCCACCGACTACAGCGTTTGTCCCATTGTGGTGGGGAGAGACCAGTGCTGGCTCCACAAAGACAGTTATATTTTCACATGTGCAATTCACATCTCATGATAATAGACCATCAGCTGTCAAGAGACAATATTTTATGCCCCGAATCCATAAGACCTAAGTGATAATTCAAGGATTCATGAAAGGACTGCTCCCGTTGCTTTGAATCTGGACTATTTCATCCTCGGGGACTCTGATCAGGCCCAGAGTGTGCAGGAAGTAGCTTTCCTCCAGAAGGCTGCCCACCCAACAAAAGGAGCAGCAACCCCCACACCCTCTGCAGGCAGCTGATGAATCAGAGAGAGGAGCCGTCTGCATCAAGGACTCAAATATCTAGTCTGAGGATTTCCCCACACAACTCGCCCAGGCCACGCTGGTCCTAGAACACACAAGGAAGTCACTGTTACAAGTCTAGGACTTCCCTGGTCCTGCTCTTCCCTCTTCTGTGCCAAGTCACCTTGGAACTGTCACTCCCTCTTTCAGCCTCTTCCTTTACCTGTGAAATGCACTCCCCGCATTCTGTGCTCCCACATCAAGGAATCTGTGGCACTTTGGGGAAAAAACAGTGATGGGCCACCCACAGGAGACACTAGACTGCCGGCTTGGGGCAGAGGCCCAGCCGCAACAGAAGTCTTCGCCTTGCTGCATGGTGGGTACGGGGTAGAAGGCGGGGATTAGTGACCATGGCCTGAGTGTATTCAGCCCCAGGCAGCCAAGGGAAGAGCCAGGGGCCTGGTCTGAACCCATCTGTGTCTCACCTGTCTTTGCCCAGCAGCACCATCCTGGAGGCTCCTAAACTGGCTAAGCAGCTACCAAAGAACCCAGTTTATTACCTAGAAACTCATCTTCACTCCTGGAAACACATTTTTCTTGCCTTGGAATCCTTCACTTAGAAGAAAATACGACCTTGGGCCTGAACCTGGTCCTCACTGGCTCCATCCTCACACACCCAGACTCTTCTCCCAGGGCACCAGCTCAGCTCTCCCCAAACAAGTGCTGTGACGTCTTTCTCCTCCCGTCCTGATGGCAGCCCCAGAGACACCTCCGCAAGGAGATGACCCCATCTCAGATTATAACCCAACCTGCCTGCCAAGCTCTGTCTCGTCGCTCTAATTATCTCTATGCCCCTGCTCACCACGTGGTTCTTTCGCTATTTTAGTTAATTGACTCATACGTGCTCATTATGTCCTTAATGGTTCAGGAATTTATTTTCACACAAGAACATTGCATGAAAAACACAGACATGAGCAGACGGAGGCTAATTTTTCTCCTCCAAAATCAAGTTTGAAGTACGATGGTTGTAATTTTCCTGTATCCACCAATTCCATGTGAGACCAGGGAACTTTCTCAGTTTCTCTTCCACCATCCTTGCCATTTTAGCCTTGATTTTGTTCTTGTTGACTTAAGATAACAGGACGCCTATGAAGTTCCAACCATTGCCTCATATTCAAGAGGGAAACTGCTACAAAACCCAGCATGTTCCTTTCCTCCACAAAAGCATAAGTTCCCTGAGAAGAAATCCAACAGATAAGAGCACTCCACAGACTTGCACTAGGTCCTGGTTGCCTGGGAGCTGGGAAAAGTGTCTGGCTCATAACAAAGAGAGATAATGGTGCACAGGTACACGCCACCAAGAGGGTCTGCTGAGACTGCAAACTCTGTCTAATCCATGTCCCACTCACAGGTGAAAACCCGAGAGCAGGGATTGTGTCTTGGGCATGCTCGGTTTCCAGGAAGGAACATGGTGCCAGCCATCACAATCTGAGTAAATATTGGTGATAGACGGTTTCCTTTCCCCGTCTTTGGTGCCATAGCCACCAACCTCCCACACATGCACTTGTGTCTGCATTTGGCACCAGTCCCTGAGTCCTGTGTCAGTCCCTGAGCAAGGGACAGCCAGTCCCTGGGTCTTGTGTCACCCAACACAAAGCCCTGGGACCACTTCCAAGACCACCTTCCACTCCAGAGAAAGGTGCAGACATGCCTCAGGTGGCCCCTGACCTCGTCTCCTCCAGATGAATGTGTTTATACTTTTCTAAGTAATCTTGGCCCCTCCTGCCTGGTCATAAGACAGGCAAGGAACACAGAGAGAAGAGGAATTCCTCGCCCTTGAGAAATCAGGCTGAGAATTAAAAAATCCCATATCTGAGCCGCAGGTTCTTAATCTACACCTGGACCACGGACACCCCTGGCCTCCAGCAACCAGTTTGCAGTGGCCACCAAAAGGCAGCAGAGAGTCGCAAACAAAGCTGCTTCGAGAAGGGGTGGGCCTGAGCTTCAGAGGAATTCTAAAAAGCTGAAGGGTTAGTGACCACGCCTTGCAATCTGGAGAAAAAAGTGTCATTTTTCCACAACATTGTCCTTGCCACACAGACAAACTCCTCAATCTCTTCACGTCTTTCAGATGGGCTTCTGGTGCAATGTGCTTATTTGTCGCACCACCATCTTCCTCCCACCCCAGCTCATTCTTATCAGCTAAACTCTGTACCTCTCAATCATTCCTGAAACTCCAGATTCCACCCCGGGATGGGTGACTTTACAAGCAGGATAATTGGTGATAGAACTGAGACCTTCAGGAGTTGTGGTTTCAACAGTATTGTCATCCACACTGATGTATACATTCTTTGGTTTGTGTGGCTCTCCAGACTGGCCTTTGTAGAGTTTGTTACTCTCACAGAGGTCCAAGTTCATCATTTCCCCGTATAACACTATGTGTGCTAAAGTTCTGTAGCTGCCACACGGCACTGAGCACAAGGGACGGAGCCTGCCCAGAGCGGCAAGATATATGGGCCCAGCACCTACAGTCTTCACAGGGAACTCACACAAAGCGCAGAGAATTACAGCAATGCTTTGGATCCCCAAAACTTTCCTGCACACCTAACCAGGGAGGAATTTGATTCCCCTCGTGATCTGAGATGAGATCCCACACTTGGCTGAGTATCTTATTGCCAGACTCATCTCTGAGCTCTCCCTGGCCAGGCCAGCTCCGTCACGCAGCCAGATACAGTCTGCAGAGGGGTTTGTCATCCAGACTGCAGGCCAGCAGTTGAAGGAGCGCCCCATGGACCTGGACATGGACGGAGGCTGGTTTCTCAAGGCTGCTGCCCTGTGCTCTCTGTGTCTCTGGGGCCCAGTCCTGCTTTGGATAACACAAAGCTACCCCAGCAGCTGCCCTGAGCTCAGAGTGATTTGCATAACAAGCAGCTGTCTCCCGCAAAGAGATAAGAAAGGCCTGGGAGGAAGCCAGAGGAGCTTGGGCCTCAGAAAGGAGAGCATCAGCCCAGACGCCCTCTGCCATGGCCTGGAACTTCCTCCTCTTCAGCTTCCTTGCTTACTGCACAGGTGCTGCCCCCGTTCCCAACCACCAGCACAGCCAGGGCTCTGGGACCAGCCTGGCTTTGAATCTAAGCTCAGCAGCGCCCTGCCGGTGTGGGCAGGATGCTCAGGAGCCTGACCAGGATGGGGGCTCTGCAGCTGAGATGCCCACACTGTGCTCACTGGTTTGTATGAGCCTGAGGGGCTGCAGCAGCTGGGACAGAGGGCGGTTTGCTCTCGGGTTTAAAGTCTGTCTTCTACTGAGCCCCATGGGCCACTGGCACTGAGATCGATGTGAGGGCACCTCGTTGGCCCAGAGGATCCCAGATCTCCTCCAGGCCAGGGAGGAGCAAGGTCCTAGAAGGATCTTCTATCATCGTCAGGCCCACCTCTCATTTCTCTCCCTGCAGGTTCTGTGGCCTCCTATGTGCTGACGCAGCCATCCTCAGTGTCAGTGACTCTGGGACAGACAGCCAGGATGACCTGTGGGGGAAACAACATTGGAAGCAAAAATGTGCACTGGTACCAACAGAAGCCAGGCCAGGCCCCTCTGCTGATTATCTATGATGATAGCCAGCGGCCCTCTGGGATTCCTGACCGCTTCTCTGGTGCCAACTCGGGGAACACAGCCACCCTGACCATCAGCAGGGCCCAGGCTGAGGACGAGGCTGACTATTACTGTCAGGTGTGGGACAGCGGTGCTAAAATTCACAGTGACACAGGCAGATGGAGAAGTGAGACATAAACCCACTGCCAGCCTTGCTCCCTCTCTGCCCAGGGCCCCTCCCTGCCCTGGCCACAGAGACAGGACAGAGCTGCCACAGAGAGGTTTCTAGTCGCCCACTGCTGTCACAGCCCTGAGAGATGGGCGAAGTTTCCCGGCCCCCTAGAGGCTCACCTGCCTTCACTGTAACCTCAGCAGCACATGTTTATTGACTGGAACTGGCAGCTCCTAAAACCACAGAAAGCTGGTGAATCTTGCAACACTAAGTCTCCACATTAAGGAGAATTTTACTGTGACAGGGTCTTAGCTGTGGCAGCAGGAAGATCAGTGATGGTTCCAGGGTTAGAAGATTGCACTTGAGGGGCTTATGGCTGTCTGTCAAGAAAGGAACTGATTGGAATTGGAGCACATTTGTGACAATGGAGAGGGGGCAGTGGACACAGTGGGCCGGAGGTCTTGCTTGGGGTCTTGACTAGGAAACTTGTTATTTGATAAGCTACTACTTTAGCTAGCTGAGAATTCTGTGCTCAGAGGACCCAACTGTTTACCTGGACAGTAGGTTTTTGAGAATGTTCTGAAACAAAGAAGGATTTAGTTACTATTTATGCTCTCATATTCCTGGGTGCAAGAATCCTGGAAAAAAAAATAGTGAATCTGACACAGGTGGCTTCCATCATCAGAAATAACAACACTCATTGCAGGATGGCAATGACCACTAAAGGAGTGTGTGAAATTTACAGAGGGAAACAGACACAAATCTCTCCATGTGCAGGGCAGAGAGATCCTAGGTCAAAGGGCCCATTCTCACAGGACTCACACCTTGTGGGACAGAAATGACTGTGTGTCATGCCAGAGATCCATATCTTTCACCATCCACTAAGCTAAAATCGAAATGGATCAAAGATCTAAGTATTAAAACAGAAACACTTATTCTCCTGGAAGATAGAATAGGTAAAACTCTTGAAGACATAGGTGTAGGCAAACAAAAGCCTGACTGCACAGGAAATAGTACAAAGAATCAACAAATGAGATCACATCCAATTAAAGCTTTTTCACAGCAAAGGAGACCATCGAAAGTGGAGAGACAACCTTCAGAATGGGGAAAAACTTTTGCCAGCTGTTCCTCAGACAAACTAACATCGAGAATATATAACGAACTCCAGAAAATCAGACTCCCGCAAATTTGAAGACCCAGTTCAGAAATGGACATCTGAAATGGATTGACACTTCTCAGATGAAGAAGTACAAACAGCCAATAAATACATTAAAAAATGCTCAATTGAGAAATGCAAATTAAAACAACACTGAGATTAAATCTCACCCCAGAAAAAATGACTATCATCAAGAAATCAACAAATGACAAATGCTGGCAAGGCTACAGGGCAAAAGAAACCTTTCTCCACTGTTGGTGGGATTATAAATTGGTACCCACTATAGAAAGCAGTACAAAGATTCCTCAAAAAACTAAAACTAGAGGGTTTCATTTGGCCCAGCTGTTCCCCTTCTAGGTATCTTCCCAAATGAGTTAAAGTCATCACACTGCAGTGATATGTGCATACCCATGTTTATGGCAGCATAATTTATAACAGTTAAATCTTGGAAACAGCCCATGTCCCCATCAACAGATGAATGGATAAAGACAATGTGGTATTTGCATACACTGGAATCCTACTCTGCTATAAAGAAGGATAAATCTGAGACATTCTTGGGTAAATGGATGCACTTGGAGATCGTAATCCGAAGCGAAATAAATCAAACACACAAGTTTAAATATCACATTGTTTCTCTTGTGTGAGAAACTGAAAGTATAAATAAGGAGCAAAATAGAAGATAGATATTGGGAAGTAGGAAGAATTTCTTCAAATGGGAAGAGGAGTAAGAGTTGGAGAGGAGTGAAGGAAGGGAAAAGGGATTTAAAGGAAAAAGAAGAATTGAAGAAAAAAGTGAAGACTTGGAGGAAGGGAAGGGACAAAAAAAAAAAAAAGAGTTAAAATGTGTTGTGTCTATGTACAAGCCCCCAAGATGAATGTCATCATTATGTACTGCAAACATGTACTAATAAACAAAAAAATTTAGAATATAAAAAAATAGCATTAATGGACTGAAAGCATTTAGCAGTATTACTTAAGCATTGTCCAAAAGAAGACGTGCATTGAGAAAAATGCAACATAGTTGAAAGGAAGAAAGAAAGAGAGAAAGAAAGCAAGCAAGCAAGCAAGAAAGAAAGGAAAGGAAAGAACTGTGCAAGCATCCCTGGAGAGGGTACTGGAGTGGGGGACAGACTGAAGGAATGAGACTCCCCAGGGACATGGCTGCCTAAGCTGAGCTGAGGTCTGACAAGGATGAAGCCTGTCCTTCCCTTCTCAGGAGCAGCCCCAGGCTCCTCCCTCCCTCTGCCAGGGTCCTCTCCTCTCCCATCACCCTCGCTGCTGCCTTTGTCACCTCCTTACTCTCCCTCCCTCTGTTCCTGCCCCCAGTGCCTCCCCTCTGCTGCCAGAAGCTTCTGTCCCCGCCTAGGTACCGGGCAAGGACTGGGGCACAACGGCAGGCACCCGCTGAGGCCTTCAGTCTCCTCTACAGTCAGGCAGGTGCCAGGGGACTGGCCAGACCACCATGGGGACCCTCTTGCTCACCCTGGAGACAGCCCAGCAGGACCTCCTAGGAGACCCCAGGACCACCCAGCCTCAGAATGGATCCTTGAGGTCATCTTGGATGCCTTCGCTGGCCACACTGACTCTACCTGGCCCCATTGCCTGTGTGAATAAAAGTCCTTTATGACCCAGTTAGTACTGTCTGGGTCCCTCCCTGGTACTCATGGGAACTTGACAGTTAATTGTGCAAAATTAAAACTCAGGCACCAATTTTAATACTGAGAAATGAGTTGCATTCATTCATTTATGCTAGTGAGAATGTAAATTTCACAAACTGACTCATGAATTGGAAATGAAGGTGTGTTTTTCAAGTACTTGTGAAACGTATGGCTAATTTGTTTATTAATCTTCATGCAAACGGTGTGTCGTCCCATTTATTGCATGATCACAGTAATATTTTACCGTCTGTAGGTTTAGTGAGGACCAAAATTAGGGGCTAGTATCTGCCCTGGATAGCGTGGACAACACCTACCTTAGTAGAGCTCGCAGATCGCACAGCCAGGTGCCTCCTGGGAAAACAGGGGGAGACAATGAGCCCTGCCAAGCTGTGGATCAAACACCTGCCAGATCCACACATTCATTCCCAAACAGCATGAGACAAATAGTATTATGGGTTAGACATTGATATAGAACGTATACAGTATCCTAGAGGATGTCGTGAGGTCCTGCAAGGTGTGGCCAACAGCTGGCTTTGTGACTGAGTCCTCAGCGACCATCCCACTTTTCTGTCAATCTAGGTGATTTGGGATATAGAAGACAATAGCGAGCCTGGGCCCACTGTGCTCTTTCTTGGCTGTATCGTGAGTTCTTTGCTCAGAAGCCCCATGTGGAAAACCATGACATTAGCTAGGGCATTCTGCAAGTCCGTGGATAATAATTTTGGTAAATGCATTGAAGGCAAGGGAAACAAGCCCTAACTAAAGTAAGTGTTTATTCTGCTAAGAAAAAAGAGCTACCTACCATGATGGTATAGGTCTAGTATCATCAGCCTGCTACAAATTCCTGGCTGCTTCCCACAAGGAATGGCATCGTGTTGGAAACTTAGAGTTGGTTTTGGCAGCTGGCATATTAAGCTAAGGGGTGCACATGGGCTATAACGAGGTCACCTTAGGGAGCACAAATTCATATCAACAACCCCATGGATAATCTCCATCCTGGTTGCCTTGGACACTATTTTCCATGAGCCTATTGTGCAGTGACACCTGTGGGTTAGAGAGGAGGCTGACTGACACCCACAGAGAGTGACATCACTCTCCTGATTATTAAGATCCTTTTTCTCTGAGGTCATCTTCAGGAAGACCCAGATATCTTCATGACTTGTGAAAGTACACAGTGAGTTTGATTAGAAGTTTCTTCTCTGTAGTAAAGAAAAAAAAAATAGAGGCTGGGGATTTAGCTCAAGCGGTGAAGCTCTTGCCTAGCAAGCATAAGGCCCCAAGTTCGATCCCCAGAATCCCCCCAAATAAATAAATGATGATAGTAGTTAACTAAAATCAGAATCATGTTTCTGGGAACATAAATGAAAATGATATTGTGTTAGAGTTTGGCTTGTAACTTTGAGCAGAATCTGAGTCCCTTCTGCCTGATCACGAGGCAATCAAGGTCACATAAAGAAGATGAATTCCTCCCCTGGGCCACCAGTTCATGGATCAGAGAACCACAGACCTGAGCGGCAGGTTTTTTATTGGTACTGTATATCTTTATGATACACAATAATTGCATACTCTTGGGGAATTAGTATATGTAGATATTGCATCTTAATCACTTCTATTTCCTCTTTCCTCCTCCCTTCCTCCATCCCCAGATACCCTTCCTGTCTCCATAAAGTCTACTTCCTTGTTTCCTATAATCCCTTTTTAATTTTGCTCTATAAATTATTTATATTTTGGCTTTCTCATATAAGAGAAGCAATGCAAGAGTTAACGTTCTGTGTCTAGTTTATTTCGCTTAGCATTGTGGTCTCGGGATGCATCCCTTTTCCTATTAATGACTCTAATTTATCCTTCTTTATAACTGAGATCACATTTTCTTTATGCATTCATCTGTTGATGGACATATCGATTTTGAATCTACGCTGGACCAGGGACGCTCCTAAGCCTCCAGCAGCCAGTGTGGAAGAGCAACTAGGGGGCAGCAGAGAGTCATTTGCCAAAACCGCTTGGGGATGTGGTGGGCCTGGGCATCAGAGAGGCTCTGCCATGCGGAGAAGGTGAGCGACCAGTACCTGCGACCTGAAGGAAAGGGTGTCATCCTCCTACAACACCACCCTTGACATTGATGTGGAAATTCTTTCTTCCCATGATCGATTTTGAATTTGGTGCATATTTGTCTGATATAGGTCCAGGTATTTCATTCCCAAAAGTTCCCTCCATTTCTGCTAAAACTCTTTCACTGTTTACAAACACGGTCCTTCTATGTGGCCACACATGTCCTACCTCCTTCGTCTTTGTTCTGACAGCCCCTAGCCTGTCAGACACAGCCGCTTTTCATGGAAGCTCCCCTACTGCCCCCTGCACCTGGTCTCTGCTCTGCTCTCTCCTGGGGCAGCTGCCCAACACGGCCTTCCTGACTGAGCAGTGGGAGGCACAGCGCTTTCTTCATTAGTCTTTTCCTCACTTCAGATCTTGCATATTTGATGCATTCCTCCCTGCAATGAAGACAACTGTACGATAATAACGTTCGCTTGAGAAATTACTGGAGCTTGCAGGCAGCGCTAATTCTCTTATGGAGCCGACATTTCCTAGAGCACCTGAACTGTCTGTACCTGGCCCTTATAAACATTGGGAAGATGAGGCACATCATCTTTGAGCTACCCCAGAAACCCACAGCCAAGGGTAGAAATGTATAGCACTCAATGGCTATTGAAACACTCCCTGTACACTCTGCAAAGTAGGAATTTTATTCTGGCTCTGACACTGAGATCTGTGATCATTTATCCGGCTGTACCTGCCCAAGCCACTTTAGATCATTTTTAGTGTGAGGTCCAGAGAGTCACTCATTGGTGCCTGAAGTTCCTTCCACGGTTAGAACTAGGTCTATGCCTAACATGTGGACTCTGCTACAAAACCTCTATGGCAGGACACCCTTGGAGTCCTGAACAGAATTACCCACTACTCTCCTGGGACAGAGTAGAAAGGAAGAAGGGTCTGTGGTCCAGGAAAATCCCCAAGACACAGTGGAGATTCTCTGGCAACCATCAGGCAGAGACAGAGATGACAAACCTGGCAGGATTTGGGTTCTCTGAAAAAAGCAGACAGACTCAGTCGTGAGTGCTGTGGACTAGCAACTGGGGGAGCTTCCTGTGGGCAGAGGCTCATCTGTGGGGTCAGCCCTCCCCTTTTCATCCCTTGGGGCTGAGCGTGACTCTATACACCAGGAAGCCCCTCCAGCACCTGCCCTGGGCGTGGACTGATTTGCATAATTCGCACCTTTCTCCAGCTGGGGGATAAGAGAGGCCCAGAAAGATGCCAGCCTGGTCAGGATTTCAGGGAGCAGTACTGAGGGTGCTTCCACCATGGCCTGGACTCTCCTGCTCCTCAGCCTCCTCACTCAGTGCACAGGTACCGCCCTAGCCACTCAGCCCAGGGCTTGGAACTAGCTTGACCCAGACTTGACTCAGCACGGCCCTGCTTGTGTGGGCAGAATGCTTAGGAACCTGCTGCACGGTGGGGATCTGGGGCCTGAGATCTCCATACTGTGCTTGTTGGTTGGTGTGAGTCTCATGTGCTTCAGATGCCAGAAGAGCTGTGGGTTTTGGCCCTGTGTTCAAAGACTCCATCCTCCAGCCAGGCTTATAGGCCAACAGAGCCAGGCTGATGCTAGGGGTTGCCCTGTGAGCCCACAGAATCTCCACGGCTCATCCGGGAAACTGGGATAGTTTTACATTGCAAGTGGCCTTTATCTTCACACTCACAGCTCCTTTTCTCTGTTTGCAGGATCCATGGGCTCCTTTAAGCTAACTCAGCCATCATCGCTGCCAGTGGTGTGGGGACAGACAGCCTGGATCACTTGTCAGGGATACGGTCTAAGAAGCTATACTGTGAACTGGTACCAGCTGAAGCCAGGCCAGGCCCCTGTGCCGATCATCTATTATGATGACAGCAAGCCCTCAGGGGTCCCTGACCGATTCTCAGGCTCCAACAAGGGGAACATGGCCACCTTGACCATCAGCAGGGCCCAGGCTGAGGACGAAGCTGACTATTACTGTCAGGTGTGGGACAGCAATGATAAAGCTCACAGTGACACAGGCAGGTGCGGAAGTGAGACACAAACCTGCCACCAGCCTGGCTCCCATGGCTCTTCTCTGCCCTGGTTATAGTAACAGGCGAGAGCCTGCACACGAAATGGGGTTTTTTATTCCCATACCACCTTCATATTCCTGACTGATGAGGGAAGGTTCCTGGGCCTTTCCAGGCTCACCTGATTCCAGAGTAAGCTGAGCTGGATATTCTTATGCATTTGAACTGCCACATCCCTAAATCTAGAAAAAACCCTGCCAGTTCACACCCATGACTACAAGTACTATGAAAGAATAATCTTTAGATGGCATCATCCAACTCCCTCAGAGAGAGATCATGGAAATATATTAATAAAGTTGGTGATCTGCACATCGGTGGGTTAACACAGATCTTATATACAGGAAGTGACTAGAATTCAGGCACACCTATGGCATAACAGAAACAGAAAAAGGACATTGTTAGAAGGTCTTTCAGTGAGACTTGATTTGTAAACATTTATTTCATGACCAAAAAGAAATCATCCAGGCAGGAATTGTGTGTTCAGTGCAGCCACCTGTTTTTGTGGACAACAGATTTTCAGACATGGCTGGAACCAGAGTGACTTAGTTACTGTTTACACCCTCATCCTCCAGGGGATGAGTGTCCTTGATCTAATAGCGAAGTTGACACAAGTGGGCTCAGTCCTCAGCATGAAAGACACTCACTGCAGGATGACAGTGACCATGAGACAGGGAAGGGCATGTGACAGTCCCAGAGAAAAATACACGCGCGCGCGCGCGCGCACACACACACACACACACACACACACACACACCCCTCCAAGTGTAGTACAGAATGCTCCTGGGTAGGCCAACCCAATCCTGCAGGACTCATCCCCGCTGGGATAGAAATGACTTTGTTAGGATCCTTGAGAGGGGTGTGGGGCAGGTCCCAGATGGAGGGAATAGACCACCCCAGATCCGTGGCAACCCAGGCTCCAGCAAGGACCGCAAGTGTTGGAGCCTGCCCCTCCCTGCTCCAACTTCTTCCCGGCAGCATTCTCAGGCTCCTTCTCTTCCTTCCCGTCGTAATTACTGCCTCCCTCACCTCCATGATTTCCGCTCCTTCTGCCCTTCCCAAGGCCTCTCCTTTGTAGAATGGTGTGTTGTTTTTCTACCCTGGCTCTCTTTTCAACTGATCCATAATGAGACCCCTGCTAAAACCATGGAAACAGAATATTGATACAAAATGGGAAATTGTTACCAAGAAAAACTGAAATAAATTGCCTAGCTTCACTTGCTCTTTGTAAGCTTAAAAATCACTAATTTTGGAGGTCACACTCCTAGGTTATTAGTTATCTACTATGTTTACTGTGCTTAACACTTGTGACTTGGAGGTTATGACAACAGTCACTTGGGTTACTTCCCAGGGACATGAAGCCCACTTTTGTTCAAAGTACTAACCCCCCACTGGATCTTACAGAAATCTGATGAGTGATTAAAATAGAATAAAAAACACTGGTGTCTCTGTTCATACAGGGTCTGTCCCCTTTTCTTTCTTAATCCTTGGGTCAGAGTCTACCTAGCATTGCGCTTAGACATGTTGATCATTTAAAATAATTTGTCCCAGATTATAATACAGGGTTAACTTGGCCTATTGCCTATGTGATGTGTGTGTTCTCCTTGTCTTTTTCTCTTCTCTCTTTTTCCCACCCTCACCCTTGCGCTTCTCCACCAGTCACAACAACCCAAGAACCCCGAGTTGCTCAGCCCCATCACACGGTTCAGACCGACAAGGCCAGGATGTTTTGTGCATTATGATGGCTCCTAGTACAGAGCAGTTCATCAGTTCCTAGGACAAGTTGACCATGATCACCCTCCAAATTCCTCACAAGAAGAAACATCTTTTGAAACCATGCCCATGGCCAGTGGAAATTAGTGGGCTTTACTTCACCCTAGCAACTTGGTAAAAACCTGCTGCTCTCTTTGTCTTGACAGTAGCTTGGTCTCTCTTTTGATCATTGCTGACTCCCTTCAGCTGACACCTCAACTCAGCTGAGGCTTTTCTCCCAATAATGTTTTGCCTGTGGAAGAATGTGTATGATTACAATGTTTGTGGTTTCTACTGTCTTCACTTCAAAAGATCCTGTTGCCAGTCAAAAGGAACAAACATTAGTGAATGAGATTAGATATTGTGTTAAGTGTGCAAAAGCAGGTGGTTTTTTGGCAAGCGACATATCATATATGGAACAATTTAACAGAAATAGTAAGAACTCCAAGCCACACTCTAATTAAAAGAGAAGAATGGGTCCGAAGTGCATCTGGGGAGACATCCAGCATGGCTGAGTAGAGCAGGTAATGCATTAGAGATACTCAGAAGCAGTCACCGATAAAACAGGTACCAAAAAAAAAAAAAAAAAAAACAAACAGGTACCGAGCTGGGGATTTAGCTCAGTGGTTAGAGTGCTTGCCTTGCAAGTGCAAGGCCCTGAGTTCGATCCCCAGCACCGCCCCCCCCCAAAAAAATACAGGTACTCTGAGATAGGGGAAGCAATCACACCCAGAAACAGAAAATCAATCTGAAAGATGATTCTATCTAGATGAAACCACATAAGAGTGGTCGAAAAGGGGAAACAGCACCACCCCTGCATTCTACCTCCACCCTCACAAATATTCTCTTAAAAACCCATCAACATTAATGCTTTACTCCAACTATAAAAGACCTCTAATGGAGTGTGACTCCCCTATTTTTCACCTATTAATATTTCTCCTATCTACTGCTCCTCTTACTGACTTATCCCCCTCTCTTGAAAACATAATATTAACTGAAATAAATCGAATATTAATATTTCTCCTATCTACTGCTCCTCTTACTGACTTATCCCCCTCTCTTGAAAACATAATATTAACTGAAATAAATCGAATACACAAGCTTACATACCATAAGGTTTCTGTCATATGAGAAATTCACAGTATAAATAAAGTAAGGAGCAAAATAAGAGACAAAAGGACACAAGGAGATAGAGCTACTGTAACATAAAGGGAACCAGGAGATGGAGGGAGGGGGAGGGATGGGAGATGAAGGGGATGTAAAAAAGATGTGTCATGTACATGTACCAAGAACTCACAATGAAAGCAGTAATTATGTATCACAAACATGTACTAATAAATAATTATTTCAGTGCATCTGAGTACAAAGGAAGAATAAATTGAGGAGTCCATGGTCCACCATCAATTAAGTCGGGAGTGATCCTTGGTCTCTCACTGGGGCCTATTTCAGCCCACAGCCAGGCCCCTGGTCAGCCGTCCTGCTGAACTGGTCCCAGGACATACCACAACGCAGGAGTGTTGGGATAGTGGTCACAGTGTCAACCCCTGGAAAGTGACTGTGATTTGGAAGCCACAGCTGCTTTTCTGACCACAGAAGTAATTGGAGGAAGTTGAGTTCCATCCTTCCTGCTTCGTCTCCTGTTCTACATCCACACCTGGGAAGAATGTTCCCCACTAGCCCTCACTGTGAAGTCCCAGGGAAGGAGTAAATCTGAATAGTCACCAAAAACTCACTACCCTGAAGGACCTGAGCAGGAATCCTGCTGTATCCGGCTGTACTGTGGATCTCAGCACGCAGAGTTTTACGGTCTTTCCACCATGCTCTGGACCCCTCTCCTGCTCCTAATGCCCCAGTCTTCCACGGCAGTACACTGAATACAGTAAATGAGTGTATTGGATACCACGGATCTGCTTAGATTGTCTCTTAAGGGTTGACGAATTTACCTCTGAAGCTTGGGGCTCTGGCAGCTTCCAGATAAGTGCTGTTAGTTGTAGAAATCTGCTTCCTCCAGGTCATGTTCGTTCTCAGAAAAGTTCAGTTTAATGACCTCCTGAGACCAGGAACTTAATGTGCTGCCCCAATTTAGAGTGGCTGAAGCGCCTCTAGCCCCAGAGCTCCCTTTACAGATGTGAGTCCTTGAATGCTACCTGGTGGGGGCCACTGTCTCCTTCCACCTGGTGTTGCCTCCCTCAGTACATTCAAGACAGCTGCACATCAGTTCTCCATCTCAGAGTCTGTGTCCAGCACACCCAACCAGTGAAAACCATCTGTCCCTAACATGGGCCATGTGGGACCTTGAATGCCCCTCTACACCTGGAAAGCATGGGCTTCTCTCTTGAATTCCCCCCCAAAACATACCAGCTAGATCATATTTTTCCTTCATTCTGGAAATATTTTAACCACGTATATCCATATTACATGATGATGGGATGTATTGGGGGAAGTTGGCTTATGTAATTAATGTATCTCACACTCCATCACTGACCTCCACGCTTGTCTCCAGAAATTTGTCTTCTGGTTTCCTGTCTGCTGTACTTAATTTTAATTATTTATTTGTTTATATATTTTTGTTTCTTGTATAAGGGAAAAAACATATTTAGCTTTCTGAGTCTGGCTACTTAACATGATCATTTCTGGTTCCACCTCTTTCCCTGCAAATGACATGATTTTGTTGTTCTTTATGGCTGAGAAATACCCCACAGTGCATATATACCACATTTTCTTTATCCATTCACCTGTTGAACAATATCTAGGCTGTTTTCGCAACTCAGCTATTGTCAGTTGTGCTGCTATACACATGGCTATGCAACTACCGCTGTAGTGTTCAGTCCTTAATTCTTCTGGAAATATACCCAAGAGTGACACAGCTGGGTCAAATGGCATTTCTATGTCTAGTCTTTTGAGGGTTCTCTATACTGATTTCCATAGTGATTTTACTAGTTTACGATCCCTTCAACAATTTAGAAATGTTCTTTCTTCCCTACATCCTCACTTGCATTCAGTGTGTTCTGTATTCTTCTT
Organism: Hystrix cristata; assembly: GCA_004026905.1. Classification (NCBI taxonomy): domain Eukaryota; kingdom Metazoa; phylum Chordata; class Mammalia; order Rodentia; family Hystricidae; genus Hystrix; species Hystrix cristata. The sequence goes on along the minus strand of PVJO010017052.1, from coordinate 21,524 downwards.
AATTGCTATTCCAACCAGAGTGAGACGGAATCTCAATGCAGTTTTGTAGCTCTGATGGCTAGAAATGTTGAATATTTTTATTTCCTTCTTGGCCATTTGAACTTTGAGAAGTCTCTGTTCAGTTCATTTGCCTAATTTTTATTGCATTTGTTTTATAAGGGTTAATTTTTAAAGTTCCTTATTGTATCAGTTACTTTTCTAGAGTCAATGGTTTGCTAGAGAGCAGATTTAGTACAGGGCACCTACACATTACAACATTCACACACACAAGCCAAATGCAGGAAGAGTGCAGAACATCTAGGACCTGAAAAATCTGCTCAAGGGCTGGGAGCCCACGGCAATGTCCAGTGTACCTCCATGTCTGCACTAAAAGCCTGAAGAAATCTACACTGGAACCAGGATATGATGCTCACAGGAGAAATGGAGACCAGAGCTCACCTGAAGTGAACAGCAGCCATTCCTGATGACAGCCAGGCCCTGAGCTCCTGCTGCAATGGGAACAGCCAAGTTCCCTCCGGGTGAACCAGCCTCAACAGAGCTTCTCCTGGGAAACAGCCGGCCCCTATCTTCGGCTCCCATTTCCCTTTATGTTGTGTCGGCAACAATCCTCAGGTGGAACTTCTATGCCCCAAACCACACCAACTCAGTTCAGCTGGGCGTTCCTGCGCAAGTTGACCACAATCATAAGTCTACCACACTTATATATTCTAAATATTAATGCTCTGTCAGAAGAGTAGCTAGCAAAGATTTTCTCCATTTGGTGGGTTGTCGCCTTACTCTGTTAGCTGTTTCCTTTACTGTACAGAAGATTTTTAATTTGATGTAGTCCTGTTTGCTGATTCTTAATACTATTTCCCATGCTTCTAGAACCCTGTTCAGGACGTTCTTAGCTGTGCCTGTGGCTTCAGGTGCTTCCCCTGTGCTGTCTTCTGTCAGTTGTGATGTTTCTGGCTTTATGCATGATCTTTGATCCATTTTTATTTGATTCTAGTACAGGGCAAGAGATAGGGATGTAGTTTTAATTTTCTGCATGTGGCTCTCCGGTCTTCCCAGCACCATTTGTCAAAGAGGCTGTTTTCTCCAGCATGTTTTTGGGCCCTTTGTTGAAAACCACGTGACAATAAGTGCATGGGGTTGTTTCTGTGTCTGTTATTCTACCCCATTGGTCTACATTTCTGTTTTTGTACTAGGGCTATGTTGATTTTGTTACTACTGCTTATAGTATAGCTTGATATCTGGGTTAATAATGCCTCCAGCATTGCTTTTTAATATGCAACACAGATCATATTTGAAAGATATAGCATGAGACAATGTATATATCATAAATACGTTTCATCGCTGTTACATGGAAATGATATTTTTATACACTGGCTTACAAAAATATATTATTAAAATTATTTGTTATATTTATTTTTGTTAATACATGTTTGTAGTCACAATGAATTACTTTACCTGTTCATTTTTATTCTTAATGTGGCTAATGTTAGAATTCCCAAGAGGACATGTTCTTATTTCCAATATCTATCCTCCATTTTGTTCCTTATTTATCCTTTGGGTTTCTCACACAAGGGAAACAATGCATTATTTAAACTTGTGTGTCCGATTTATTTCATTTAAAATTATGGTCTAGAAGTGCATCCATTTACCTAAAAATGACTCGTTTATCCTTCTTTATGGCAGAGTAGTACTCCACTATATATAAATACCACATTTTCTTTATCCACTCATCTGTTGATGGACATATAGGCTGTTTCCAAGACTTAGCTATTATAAATTGCATTGCTATAAACATGGATATGCATATTTCACTGTGGTATGATGCTTTTAACTTTTTCAGGAAGGTACTTAGAAGGGGAACAGCTGGGTCAAACGGAAGCTCTAGTTTTAGTTTTTTGAGGAATCTCCATACTGGTTGTACCAACTTACATTCCCCCTGACAATGGAGACGGGTTCCTTTTTCCTCACCAGCATTTGTTATTGGTTGATTTCTTTTTGGAGGGGGTGGGGTGCTTGGGATCAAAATCGGGGCCAAGTGCTCCTCCACTGAGCTAAATCCCCAAGTCCAGTTGATTTCTAGCCATTCTTTGTGGAATGAGATAGAATCTCAGTGTTTTCATTTGCACTTTTTGAATGACCAGTGATGGTGAACATTTTTTCATATATTTATTTGTTGTTGGCACTTCTTCATCTGAGAAGCATCTGTTCATTTCGGATGCCCATTTTTTTGACTGGGTCTTTAAGTTTGGGGAGGGGGGTCTGAATTTTTTGAGTTCTTTGTATATTCTAGATGTTAGTCCTTCCTCTGAGGAGTAGCTGCTAAAATTTTTTTCCCGTTCTGTACGTTGTTTCTCCACTCTGTTGATGGTTCCCTTTGCTGCAAAGAAGCCTTTTATGTGATCCCATTTGTTGATTTTGATATGACCCTATTGCCCCAGGCAGGTCAGACCTCAGGACAGTCAATCAGCTTGTTCTTTATACATGCATCCATGTTACTTCTAATGGCTACATCTGTTCACATAGCCTGTCATTTTGGAATGTTGTCCTCCCTATTACTATCTAAAGTCCACGTCTACCAGAGCCACGTGCCCTCTGCACTGGGCCACAGAGCCCTTCGAGGATGTAAGTGACCTCCTACCTGCATGTGCTTTGACCATTTGCTGAAAAGAACGATCTGCAGGCCCTTCTGAGGACACAGTCACCTGTGAGGAACAGTCCACCTTTCCTATCTATCATCTCCTTTTCCCCCTTTTTCACCACTTTTGAATAAATTGTCCTCTAAAAAAAAAAATCCACCTTTCCTGTTTCTTTCTGTGCAGTCTCTGTGGACTCCTACTGTTAACGGACAATACTTTATGTCTCAGATCCACAAGACCTAAGTACTAATTCAGTGATTCTAGTGTGGAAAGTTCAGGGCGTCCTGCTCTGGGTGTTTCTAATCTAGACTATTTCGCCTTTGGGAATTCTGATCAGAGCCACATGGCACCGAGGAGCAGCTTTCTTCCCAAGAGCCCATCGAACCCAGGTAAAGTGCCTCAGCGCCCCCTTCAGGCACCAGTTAAAACCGACAGAAAGGAGCTGTCTGCATCCGGGCGCGAACTTTGGCCTCAAGATTTTCCCACGCTTCTGCCGCAGCCCAGGCTCCTCCTAGTGTGCTTTCCAAAGCAGGCGATTATTATAGGTCAGGACCTCCCGGTCCTGAGCTTATCTCCTTCTTCCAGAGTGACCTTGGAATTGTCACTCCCTCTCTCAGTCCCTTTCCTTCCCTGTGAAATGCACTCCCCAAACTCTGTCCTCCCAGGTCAGGGAAGCTGTAGCACTTCTAGGGAAACAGTGGTGGACCACCCACAGGAGAGACTAGAGAGCCAGGCAGGAGCCATAGGCCGCAGCTTAAGCCTCTTGCTGCCTGGCAGGTACAGAGCACAGAGAAGGGACCGGTAAATCATATTCCCAGTGTCTTCACTCCCTGGTAAACAAAAGGAGGAGCCACGGGGCTGGGCTGAACCCACCTGTGTCTCGCCTGCTCCTGCCCAGCAGCACCATCCTGGAGGCTCCTAGACGTGGTCAGCAGCTGCCAAGAACCCAATTCATTACCTAGAAAATCTCTTCCACCATCCCTGTCTGCACATCTCTCCCCTCATGGCACTACTTCATACAGGAGAAAATCTGACTTTGGACCTTGTAGTAATTACCTTTCTAGAGTCAATGGTTTGTGAGAGAGCAGATCTAATACAGGACATTTAAAAGTTACAACATTCACCCATAAGCCAAATGCAGGAAGAGTGCCCAATGTCTATCCACTGGAGACCCAAAAGATCCAACCAAGGGCTGGGAGCCCACAGCACTGTCCCATGTACATCCGCGTCTGCAGATGATGCCTGAAGAAATCTATATGGGACCAGGATACGATGCTCACAGCAGAGATGAAGAGCAGAACTCCCCTGAAGCAAACAGCAGCCATCCTCGATGACAGCAAGGTCCCGAGCTCCTTCTGTGATGAGAACAGCTGAGTTTCCTTTGGGAGAACCAGCCACAACAGAGCATCACCTGGGAAACAGCCGGCCGCTATCTTCTCCCGTTCTCCTTTATGTTGTGTCGGCAACAATCCTCAGGTGGATCATCTACATCCAGAACCACACCAGCTCAGTCCAGCTGAGCATTCTTGCTCAAGTTGACCACAATAAGTCCACCATCCTCACACACCCTCTTCCCTGAGGACACAGATGAAGCTGTCTTATCCCAAGGGCTATCATTTCTTTCTCCTCCAGTCCAAAGATAGTGCCAGAGACACCTTTCCAGGGAGGTGCCCAGCCTCAAATTATAGCCTGACCTCCCTGTCACTCAATGACTCATCGTTCTACTAATTATCTTCATGCCCTCGTCCACTGCAGGTTTCTTTCACTAACATCACCTTGCTTAATCGATTCATATATGTTTGTTATTTTCTTAATGGTTTAGGAATTTATTTTTATTCCAACAACATTTGCATGAGAAAAACAGACACATGAGCGGATGGAGGCTATTTTTTCTTCTTCCTGTATTTACCAATTCCAAGCAAGACTTGGGGCCTTTCTCAGTTATCCATTCCACCATCCTTACTATCCTACCCTTGCTTTCTTTCTCATTGACTTAAGGTCTCAAAATGCCTGTGCAGTTCCGTATATGACATTGTGTTCAAGATGGAAAATGATACAAAAACGAGTATGTTCCTTTCCTCCTCAAGAGCAAAAGTTCCCTAGAAGAAATCCAGCAGACAAGAGTGTTCCACCCACCGACCTTCACTGAGTCCTGGCTACCTGGGACCTGCGAAGCCTGTCTGGCTTATAATAACCAGATAAGAAGATGCCCAGGTACAGGCTGTTGGGACAGCCTGCTATGCCATGACCTCACCCACAAGAGGAAAGCCTGCAGGGCTCATGCTGAATTCACAGGATGGAATGGGGTGCAGACCACGGTGATCTGAGCAAATATTTGGGGTGAATGGTCTCTTTTTTGTGTCTTTAGTGCCAAAGCCACAACTGCCCAACATGCACTTGTCCCACCTGCATTCAGCACCATGGAGAGTCGGTCTCTGAGTCCTGAGTACCCAGTACAAAGTCCTAGGGCCATTTCTGTAACACTGATCACCTTACAGAAAGGTTTAAAGATGCCTCAGGTGGGCCCTGACCTCTCCTCCAAGCAGACCACTTTCCTGTGTAATACGAGCCCCTCCTCCCTGATCATGAGACAGGCGGAGGGCACAGGGGGAAGAGGGATTCCTCATTCTATGGATAGTAGGCCAGGAATCAAGATGTAATGAAATTGAGCAGCAGGTTCTTAATCTATACTTGGACTAAGGAGACCCCTGGACCTGCAGCCGCAAGTGTGAAGTGGCCACGAGGGAGCAGCAGAGAGTCACCTGACAAAGTAGCCTGGGGAAGGGGTGGGCATCTAACATGCCTGAGGGAATTATAACAACATGCGGGTGAGTTAGTGACCACGACCTGCAAAGTGGAGAAAAGAGTGTCGTTTCTCTACAGCATTGTCTTTGACACTTACATACAAATTCTTTGATGTCTGTCTCTCAGATCAGCCCCATACAGTTTGCCCTTTCGTCTGGTAGGTGCAAAGGAAATTCTTCCTACCTGCCCACTACCTCCTTCTTTCCCTGGCTCATTCCCATCCAGGCAAACTTGGTACCTGTCAGTCATTTTTCAACCCCCAGATCTCAGCCCAGCAGGGCATTATGCATGTTAAAGAGGGTTAGTGACCATGACATGTGACTTGGAGAAAAAGCTGGCATTTTTCAATTGTATCTTCTCCGTATTGATGTAAATATTCCCTGGCCTGGGTGTCTCTCCAATCTGGCCTTTGGACATTTTGTCTGTTACTCTGGCAGAGGTCCAAGTGATTTGTTTCCCCCGAGATCAGGGATGGCGAACCTTTTAGAGACAAGTGCCCAAACTGCAACTCGAAATCCACTTACTTATTGCAAAATGCCAACACTGCAATTACATCTGAATACTTCAGTTTTAGTTTAGAAAAAAAGACTCATACATTAACATCTTTTGTCTCAAAAGAAAAACAACACCTGTGTCAGGTTCGCCACCACTGGGCCTAGACCACCACGAGCGCTGAAGCTCTCCAGCTTTTTATACAATGTTTGAGCGCACGGTGTAGAACCTGCCCAGAGCTGCAGGCTGTAGGAGGCACAGCACCTGTGTCCTGCATGTGGCGCTCAAACCGAGGAAAGAAAATCATAGTGCTTTACTGGATCCTTAAATTTTTCATTCACACTTAGCTGGGGAGGATTTGACTCCTGTGATGCAAGAGCTGAAATCTGGGGCAAGATCCTGCATGTGGCCAAGCCTCTTACTGTCACGTCTGGAGTGGGTTTACACAATGCAGTCAGACTCGCCTCTGAGGTCTGCATGGCCAGGCAAGCCCAGGAGTGAGACTGAGGCACAATCTGGAGTGGAGATGTCACCCAGATTTGGCGACCAGCTGGTGAGGAAGCACCTTGCAGAATGAGACCATCCCCGCCACCTGTGTCCCTGCCACTGAGCCTGGCTCTGGAAATCACAAAGTTCACCCAGCAAGTGCCCTGAGCTCAAGCTGATTTGCATAACGGGCGGCTCTCTACAGCAAGGAGGTAAAAGAGGGCTGAGAGAAGCCAGCCCAGCCTGGGCCTCAAGAAGCAGCTTCTGGGACACCTCCACCGTGACCTGGTTGCCCCTCAGCCTGCTTGCTCACTGCGCAGGTGGTGCCCCAGGGCCCCCGCTTAGCCCAGAGCTCTGGGAGCTGCCTTGCCTTGCCTGAGCGGGCAGGATGCTTGGAAACCTGTTGAAAGATGGAGACGATGGGACTGATATCACCACACCGTGCTCTCTGGCTATGTGAGCCTCTGGGACTGCAGATGCCAGGAGAGAAGGGCAGGTTTGGTCCTGGCTTCAAAGATTCCATCTCTAGCCAGGCCTTGGGGCCACTGGAGCTGGGATTTATGGGAGGTGCAACCCCTGGGCCGGAGAATCCAGATCTGCTCTAGGCCAGGGAGGGGTGAAGTCCTGGAAGGTCTTTCATTGTCAGTCCCACCTCTCCGTTTCTCTCCTTGCAGGCTCTGTAGTGTCTTATGTGCTGACACAGCCATCCTCAGAGTCAGTGTCTCCGGGACAGACGGCCAGGGCGACCTGTGGGGGAAACAACATTGGAAGCAAAAATGTACAAAGCTACCAGCAGAAGCCAGGCTGGGACCCTCTGCTGGTCATTTACTATGATGAGACCAGGCGCTCAAGGATCTCTGACTGATTCTCTGGCTCCAACTCTGGCTCCAACCATCAGTGTGGCACCCAAGCCAAGGATGGAGTTATTACTTTCAGGCGTGGAACAGCACCGATGAAACTCAGTGACTCAGACACACGGGGAAATGAGAACAAACTTGCTGCCACCCTGTCTGGTCACACTGACGGGAGAGGGCCTGCTACAGGGAGGGGAAGTTCCTAGTCTTGTCCCTGCCTTCACACTCCTGAGAGGTGGGGCAAGTTTCCTGGATCTCTTCCGGCTTAGTTGCTTCCACTGTAAACTCAGCAGCTCCTAAGAACACAAAAAGCGGGTCAATCACACAGCACTAAGTTCCCATAGTGAGGAGAATTTCTCTGTGATAGTCTTCATTATAGTTCAGCAGGAAGAGGGCAGGGAATGGTCTTCAGTTGGAGGATACACACTTGAGTGGTTTAAGGCAGGTCTGTCAAGAAAGGAGCTGCCTGGAATTGGGGTGTGTCTGTGACATAATGAGTAGGCGTGGTGGACTCTGGGGGCAGAAGACTTAGTGTGTTGATTAGTAAACTTCTATTCGATAAGCTACCTACTTGCCCCAGAGAGAACAGTTCTTCAGTCAACCAATTGTTTACCTGGACAATAGCTTTTCAGGAATGTCCTCACCTAGGGAGTAACGTTGGCTACTGTTTCTGCCCTCATCCCCTCAGGCCCAGGGTCTTGGATGCAATGGTGAAGTCAACAGAGGTGGCCTCCATCCACAGCAGCAGCAACACTCACTGCAGGGTGATAGTGACCACCAGAGAGGGAAAGCATGGTGTGTTCCCAGGAAGAAACACAAGAATGAATTTCCACATGCAGGGCTGAGAGCCACCGGGTCAGCCAGCCCGGTCTATGGAATTCATAACCCCTAGGCTAGAAATGAGCCTGTGAAGGTCTTTCTGAAGCATGTGTTTGAAGGAATGGACCTCCCAAGGTCCTTGGCTCTCTGGACTGGGCTGAGACACAACAGAGATGGAAGCCTGGCCTAGCCTGCTCCAGCTCCCTCCTAGTAGCATTTCCTAGCTCCTCCCTCCCCCTTCTGTCCCATCACCCTCACTGCTTCCCTCATCTCCATGGTCTCCCCTCCCTCTGCCCCCTGCCCCAAGGCTCTATCTCTGTATACCCAGGCTCCTCCCTCTGCTCTGTGCCAGGCCCTGCCAGAAAATTCTGTCCCCACCCAGCTGCAGATCCTTCACTACAGACCAGGGCCAGTGCCTATGTCTTTTATTTCTAGAAATCCCTGATGAGTTGTCTGTCTCCAGCTAGAAAACCGGCTAACAGTGAATCAGGCTGTTGGACTTGTGACCCTCAAACTAGCCTGGTCTCACTTAGCTCCATCTCCCTGTCCAATACCAGTGTCCTAGCTTGGATTCCGGAATCCCGATTCCAGTTCCCACGGCCATCCGCTCCTACTAGCTCTGTTTCTAACCACCATGGGCTTTGGCTTCCTGCTCTGGCTAGTGGCAGCAGCAACACCAGCCTCTTAGGGATACAGTATGAACCCAGCACAACAGCAGCTGCAAGCGGTTTCAGGAGTCATAGAGTTCGGTCCACACAGAAGATATTCTTGGTCATGAAAAATTACTCTGTTGGGTCAGGGACAAAGACCTCTCTCTGGCCACTCCTGGGTCATCAGCCTTGAGGGCTTCTCATACCAGGCAGGAGAGACAAGAGCCATCGAAAGGGAAAGTTCCAAGTGTTGCCTAGATTGGGAGTTTCAGGGCCCATATCAGGGGAATGTGATGTTACAGCAAGTTGGTGCTCTGGCACCCATTTCCTGAGGGGTGAAGAGCGGTAGAGCTGGTGATGGACTGAGGCATACATCCAGCTTTGGAGGTCTTCTCAAGCTGAGGGTCCCTTTATACAGAGGGAAGAGGGTCTGGCTAGAGAGGCCTTGTGTCAAATTCTGGTGTACTGATTAATTTGATCAAGAAGTATTTGTGGGTCATGTACTTACTGTGTGCCAGATGCCGAACCAGGTAACACAAGCTACAGCATTGAGCAGTTCATATGGTCCCTTCCCTGATAGAAGCATATTCTCAAGCTGGGATTCAGGGCCCTTGGAACTGTGTGTTTGGTATATAACATTTACATGCATTTTTCCAGAGAGTAGTCCTACCACCTTCAACAAATGTTTAAAGGCTCCATAACCCAGAGTTAAGTTCAGCAGCCATGGAACTAGAGATTCCTCTTCTCTACATCTTCCCCTTCCCTAGACTCAGCTGTTTCACTGGCTTCTCCAGAAAGTTGGGCAGATACAAGACACAGTGATACACAGTGGTTGCTCTTATTGACTTTATGATCATCCTGTACTGAGACTCGAGGCTTTTATCAGTTGGAGAAGGGACCAGGGATGGGGATAGAGGCCACAGAGTGTCTTCAAACCCTACCACTCATCTATCCTCTAACGAGGTGATAATATACTCTGTTCCCTCCTGCACTTTCCAAAGCTAATGTGTTAGTCGACTTGCCATTGCTGTAACAAATACCTAAGATAATCAGCTTATAATGAAGAACGTTCTGTTTAGGCTCCCAGTTATGGAGGCTTCAGTTCATGGCCAGTTGGCGCATTGCCTTTGGGCCTGCGGGCAGGCAGCAAATCATGCTGGGAGTCAGTGACAGAGGAAGAGGCTCACTTCATGGTGGCTGGGAAACAAAAAGACAGAGAACAAGAGGAGGACCTGAGGTTTCCAAATCCCCTCAAAGGGCAAACCTCTGATCACCTAATTCCTCCCACTAGGAGGAATGTCATAACTCGCTGAACGTTAAAGAATGTGTGTGGTGATTTCAGCAAAAGCAGTCAATATGAAAATGATGCTGGTTTATGTAATCATTTACTTACTTTTATAACTTTTTAAAAATGAAATAAATCAATGGTCTCCGTCATTTAATTTGCAATATACACTGCAATAGCTATTATTATATGCTATGTATAGTTAGAAAAGATAGGAACATATTTGAGAGCTTTGTTTTGAAGAATAATAAAATAAAAACCAAGTAGAGAGCTGAGGATCTAGCTCAGTGATAGAGCTCCTTCCTAGCAAGGAGGAGACCCTGAATCCAATCCCCAGCACTGCAAAAAACAAAAACAAAAAAATACAAATTACATTGCTTGTGTTTGATATCAGAATGGAGTACTTCCAATAAATGTGATAGAAGACCATCCCTTAAGGACCCTGAGCGTCCATGATGAGGACAGGACTGATTGTTGCAATGGAGATGGCCAAGGATTTCTGGCTGCCGTGAAGCCACCACCTGCTGCAGGAGGGCCTCTGAGTTCCTGTGTGCTCCCGATAGGAGTGTATCCCTCCCACGTGTGGACACAAGACGTTGACAAGGACCTGGGAAACAGGCTTCTGCTGTGCCACCTGCTCAGGTGAGACAGGTGCTGGTGAGTGTCGGCCGCAACTATTCCAACAGCCCCAGCTTCCCTGGGTAGGGATCTGGCGGGTGATGAGTCCCCTGTACCGGGGGAAACAAGTTTCCTGGTGGAACCAGGACTCAGGTGAGGCGAGTTAGGCAAAATTCAAAGAAGCATCTCAAACTCGGGCAATCAAGATAAATAATGAAATGGTTTTATTTTGAAATTTTTAACTCATATATAATAATTGCACATATTTATGAGGGACAGTGTAATATTAAAAGTCAAAATTAATGCCAAAAAAGCCCACAATGAACTTCTGATTGACTTGCCTCACTGGTCTCTCCCAGATCCTAACCATGACTCCAGGGGGTGAAGCAGGTACTGCTGGGTACTATTGTTTGGATCTGGAATGCTCCCCAAAATCCTGTGTGTTAAAGGCTCAGTTCCCAGTCCATGACACTATTTATTGGGAAATGATGGAAACTTTAAGAGGTAGAACCTAGCAGGCAGTCTTCACATTATTGAAAGGGATAAGAGGACCCTAGCCCCTTCCTCTTTCCTTCTTTCTCTCTTTGCTTCCCAGCTATGAGCTGAGCAGTTTTGTTCTAGGACACCCTCCTGACCGTGATGATCTGCCTTGACAACAAGCCCAAAAACAACAGGGTCAACTGATCTTGGACTGAAACTTCCAAAACTGTGAGCCAAAATAAAACTTTTCTCCGTATAAATCGATTACCTTGGGTATTTGTTATAGTGACAGAAATCTGACCAACACAGCAGCCATGTAGAACTAGAGTCCAGCCCTGTTGCTCCTCCTCCCTGACCTCTGCAGCCTGCTCCTTGATCTGCAGCCTCTCCTGCTGAATAGCTTCAGAGTCTAGACGGTCTGGCTCAGACTTCTCCCACTACTGGTCTCCACTGCTCCCTACAGGACTTTCTGCCCTGCGCGGTGCTTCAGGCTACTGGATGGAGAGTTGAAGTTGAAGAACTGAAATTGCCCTAAATCCCCCCTCCACTTCCAGGCTGGCTCCAACCCATGTCCAAGAGAGCTGTCCCTCCCAGGTCTCTGTCTGGTGCTAGTCAAGTTCCAGGTGTCATCTTTACACCAAGTTGCTGTGTATCTTAGGCAGAAACCCTCTTTCTCTGTACCTCTGTTGATTCATCAGTAGAAGGAGCTAGAATATCCCTGCCAGGTCAGCTACTTTGTAACAGCTACTGAGGAAGCTATTTCCAGGCATAGCTGGGGTGGGACCTGCCTGTTTAGAATGAAAGGAGCTGGGGGTCTTTGGGCTCTACAGGACGTCAGAGAAGGCTGAGGATCTATAGAGCTGTCCCTGGCTCAGAATTCTAAGACTCAAAACTTTCGCCAAGTTCCCAGACCAGTATATTATCATCCTCTGCTTCAGGCCCACAAGGCTCCCTCCAGTGGAAAGACCAGCCTGTTGTTTTAAGTTAGGAGACATTGTGGAGCAGGAAGCTGGGGACATCTGGACCTGGGAGGAAGCAGTGTATAGTGGCCACTGTAGAGTCTCAGCCTGTGGCTGGAGACCAGAAAGGGGCTGGCCAGCAAGAGGCCAGGGCTTCCCTCCGACAGGGAAGCAAGACAAGGAAAAACCCTGAGCCCCAGGAGAGCAGGTCCAGATTCCAGGGACACTGAGCAGAGGGTCAGCCAGACCAAGACACCTCTCTCTGGGAGTGGACTCTGCCTTCAGCACATCTCCGTCAGGAGAGGGGAGGGTTTGGGCAGCCAGAGCCACAGATGCACCATCTGGGGAGGTCCCAGGCCCTGGAAGATCCCCAGGGGCCAGTCAGATCCGGATTTCCGACTGCCGCCACCCTGGGAGGATGTGGTCTGCGGTGAGACGTCTGCCCAGAGGCCATGGCAGGTGCAGGAACCGGAGGTGGGGTGGTGCTGGGGGGAGAAGGTGGGGAGGCTGTGTTTAGGGACAGCCCCTACTTTTCCCCCAAGACTTGGGGCTGTCCCTGGGGGAAACCAGTTTTGGGGTTGCAGGTAGTGGGACTATCACAGCAGAACATGGTGTGCTGGAGAAGGAACCACTGCAGCCTAGACTCCCAGGCTGGTTCCTACACTTATCCCCCAAGATGCGGGAAGCCCAAGGTTAGAGGTAGGAGTGGTCCTTGGTAGGATAAGTCACCACCTTGACTTATCTCTCTTGGCACCCTTGCTGAAGGGACATGCAGAAACAGAGATCTATGGACAGTTTTTTCCTGGAGATCATAATTTATATCAATGAAAAGTTTGAGGCTCTTTGTCCATTACTGCATCTCATGAAAATGACTGAACTGATCTTCACTAAATTTAGCAGGAAATTTCAGGAGCAAATGACTCAAAACATGGTCCAAGCAACTCTTAAAGGAAGATGTGGGAGGACCTTTCTAGACCTGCTAAACAAAAAACCAAAAAGCTTAGCGCTGCAGATCTGAACTGGCATTAAAGATCTTGGGGTACAATAAGGTAACTATGGTTGACAATTCACTGTATATTTCAAAATAGGTAACAGGATTTTGGCTGGTTTGTTGGTTTTCTGTTTTCTAAGGGTCAAGATCTTGCTATATTGCCTAGGCTGGCCTTAAATTCCTGGGACCAATTCATCCTCCTGCCTCAGCCTCCAGAGTAGCTGGGACTACAGTTGTATGCAACCACACCCAGCTCAGTCGACAGGGTTTTGAATGTTTCCAATACAAAGAAATAATAATTGAATGAGGTGATAGAATTGCCAGTTACCCTGCTCCGCTCATTATAAATGGAACACTGCCCCATAAATACATATAATTATGTGTTAATTAAAAATAAATATTTTAAAAAGATTTTTGTGGCATAAAAAGCAACCCGAGAGCAAGAGAACAGACTCATTGTAGCCTCATGAGTGGTACAGTAAGGGCCTTTCACATTGGGCTATGGATCTTAGATATTTTTATGCTGGGCTGCCAAGGACATCAGACAGAACAAAAATGGAAGCATCATCAACAAAGCTTGCCCTGGTGCCGTGCAAGGACCAGGTTTCAGACCCAGTCCCAGCCCTGGCACTTCTTGGTCCTGTGGCCAAGACTAGGGAACCTGCCTGAGCACCATTTTCCTCATCTTCAGGTGGGAGAAGGGATAATCTTAGTCCCCAAGAAGAAAGCTTGTAAAATATTCAGCCTGGGCCTCAAAACAGACCCCAGCCCAAAGGAAGTACCCAGCCTTCTCCTCCTCCCCCAATTCCTAAGAGAACTCACCCTTGGCTCACTTGGGTGCTGGCCACAAGCCTTCAAGTTGGGTAAAAGGATGGAAATGCAGGCAATGGGCTCACTCCTAGATTCTGGGGTACCCTGCATCCACTCACAGACTAACTATGGAGTTAGCATTCGTCTTCTGTGGGCCTTAGTTTTCTCACTTGTAGAATAGGGACATTTGCCCCAAGGACACCCCAAGAGTTGTTCTGAAGCCTAAAGTAAGAGGAAAACAAAGAAAGGGAACCAACATTCATTTAACCGCCCCCCAGAAGCTTAACAAAATCACGAGCCCATTAATCCTCATACCCTCCCTGCTGCAGAAGAACTGTCTCCCCATTTTACAGAGACAAAAACTGAAATCCATTGCTGAGCTAGGTCTGAATAGACAAAGTCACAATCTTAACACTACTGCTAGCCTGAGAGATACACAATCACTCCCTGCAGGGTCCTTGCCTGACCCACGAGTAGGTCAAGGGCAGCTGGCCAGGCTGGATCAACCCAGTCAAGGTAGGGCTGGCCCCAACTGGCCAGAGTGCAGTGTATAGGGCTCTAGCCTGGGGGACTGATCAGAAAAGCCGCATCTCTGCCCCGCCCCCCTGAATTCAAGCCCTGGGGGATCCTTGTTCCACTGAACCACTGGCTGCTTTCCACAGCCCTTCCAGCCCCTTAAGAGACACTCTATAGACCATCGTGTCCTTGGGGACCTGGGGAACGAGGGTAAGTCAGGTGTGCCCCACCCAGAGCCCCAAGGGTGGGGCCAGGCAACGGCTGCTCCAGGGAGAAATTGAGCCCTGGATACCAACCACAACAGGTCAGTTAGCAGCTGAATCTCTGGGGGAGGCCTCCAGAGGAATCCCAAATCCTAGAGTCCAGAGAGGGAGCATCTGTTCCAGCCCACAGAGCCTGTGCGGCAGGTAAGGGACTTCGCCATGGGGAATGGGCAAGGAAGAGAGCACTAGGGAAGTGTGAGAGGGATCAGAAGGAAGGATCAGCCCTAGAGGAGAGACCTAAGATGCTGATTTAAAGTCTTGGTATTTGTCCATTGTAGCTTTGTTTGCACTGATTTTTATTTTTTAATGTTGTGCTGAAGTATTACTTATCCTGGTTCCTGAGGCATCAAGGCTAGTGCGTCCCTTGGTCTCCCCCAAAGATGTGCACTCACTGACTCGCTTACGAATATTTACCAGGGGCCAGACCTGGGCACGCTGAGGGCGGGCCTGAGCCAATGAGGTTCGTCCAGCGGTAGGAACAGGTCCACAGCCTGTTTTTAGAGCAATAAACGGGGAGTAAAAATGTTCCCACTCTGGGCGGATGCCCAAGCTGGTCTCACAGATCCAGGAGTACTGGCTGGTGATGGTGGCCTCCAGCAAAGGTAGCAGTGCATGGAGTGGGCCACACCAGTGGCAGGGAGCTCCTTGAGCAGGGACAGTGACTTCAAGGGTCTGTGCTCCTGGTCTTTGTCCTGCAGTTCATAAGGAGGTGTTAGAGGGATTTAAGGGTTTTGGAAAAACTGGTTCCAGATCTCAGCTTGGTGTAAGACCAGATTTGAGACAGATGGAGAGAGGGCAGTAGCCACATTCAGGGAGATGGTGAGGGAGGACCACAGGCTGCATGGGAGGACATACAGGTCCACGTGGTGACTAGGCTCCAAGATTGCTACGAAATTGACAAGGGAATTTAAAGCAAAGATACAGAAACACTGACCAGGGAGGACTGGGCACTCTCATGCGCTGTCTATAGCCATTTAAGTGTACAGCCATTTTAGCAATAGGCAACAAGTCATAAAAGAAACTGTGTTCATCTAAAACATATAATTCCACTTCTAGGGATTTATCCTGTTTAAGGGAAGTGAAACCAAAGTTTACAAACCGGGGCTGTTAACTCAATATTAATGGAGAGGAGAAAATGGGGAAACCCCTGAATAGCCAGGAAAAGAGGTGTGACAGACACAGAATGACACATCCATCATGAGGGATCTTACACAAACTTTCAAACTTCTGTTTCTGAAAAACAGAACCTGGCATAAAGTTAATATTCAGTAAAGGTTTATTATTATCATCAAAATAAAGACATCAGTTTCATAAAAAATGTTGCTGAAGCATCTCGAATATGGGAAAATCCCATTTTTTAACAGATAAAAATGCTTCCACTGATTTTCTTCAAGTATATGTGCATTTTTCAAAATCCTACCAGAAAATCTTCAATGGTGTATCTCTTGCTGGTGGGATTTCACTTAATTTTAATTTTAGCTTTACAGTATTTTTGGTTTTATTAAAATGTTCATAAGAAGAAATATTTCATTTTTTTCTTCAAAAATAATTTTAATACAAGAGTAACATATACTTCTTGTAAATATATGTGCTTTTTAAAAAAAGTATCTGAATACATATACATATATGCATATATTAACCACAGAAGTATATAAAGCGTATATAAACATCTCTTAACTTTTCCTACTTCTTTCCCCCAAAACCTAGTCCCTGGAGATGACCACTGTCATGTTGGCCTATATATTTCCAGACTTTTTCTCTGTGTGTGTGTGTGTGTGTCCTTCAAAATACACATATACATAATAGGTGTTGAGATTCTATTTTCAAAAATCAAACCATACTCTGTATTTTACCCTGCAACTAGCTTTTTAAACAACCTGTTATTGAAATTTTTTCTTTTTCTTCTTTTTTTGGGTGTTGGGGATTGAACTCAGGGCCTTGCGCTTACTAGGCAAGCACTTTACCACTTGAGCTAACTCCACGACCCGTTACTGACATTTTTTACGTTAGTTCGTATAGATCTACCATATTCTTGTAAATGGCTTTATAGGCAAAGTTTGTATGAAACAGGATTTTTTTTTATTCATTCCTTTATTAATGGACATTTAGGTTGTTTCCACTAAAATTATACAAGTAATGCTGTAATAGATAATTCCTGTTCATGTATATAGATAGATCGCTCTTATATGTTTGCACAAGATAGATGCCTAAAAGTGGAATTTCCTGATCATAGAGAACAACTTTTCAAATTTTAAAGGTAATTCCCATAATGCCTCCAAAAGGCTGTTCTAGTTTACACTTACACAGTTAATGACTGTGCCCTTTCTCCTACAACCTTCCCCAAAATTAGATTTTTTTAATCTTATTTTATGGCACTCAGGTGTTGAGAAAAAAATAGAATGTGTTTGTTGTTTTATTATCTAATTGATCATTGATGAACCTGTTTCTGCCATCATATTTTTCACTGACTGATTTTATTCTTTCTATGAATTAATGGGTCACTGCATGGCCTGCTTTTCCATTTGGCTGCTCTTATCTTCTATACCTATAAAAACTCTTAATCTACTTGGGATATTAACCCTTTGTTTAGTTTACATGTTGCAAATATTTTTCCCGGATCTATTTTATGCCTTTGATTTATGGGGTCTTTCACCATAAAGCAGTTGTTAATTTTTTATGTGCCATATTGATTTAATGTTTTCTTTGATTTGTACCATATATAAGAAAGTCATTTTATCTTAATATTATAAATCATTTTCCTATTATAGTCTGGTACTTTCATTGTTCTGATGCTTGTTTTGTGGTTTTTAACTTTATCTGGAGTTTATTGTTGTGCTATAGAAATATAACCTGATTTATTTTCTAAATGAAAAGGCAATCACACATTTTAAATATAAATGTGTCTTTTATCAAATGCTAAAGGACTGATTTATCACATTCTCTCTGTGGTTCTCTTGATCTGTTAATATATTTCTGCATTGTCCCATTCTGTTTTAATTATCTTAGCTTTATAGCATGAGTTGGTATCTGGTAAAGAAAGAACATGTCATTATTACTATTTTTCAAAATACCCATGCCTATTTGCCTTCATTCTTACTATTGAACTTTAGAATCAATTCCTAATTATGAAAAAAATCATTCTTTTGGCATTGTGCTTATAATTTCATGGACTATATGATTAATTTGAGAATTCATATCTTTATAATACTCAGCATTTTCCTCCAAGAAATTCTCTTGGAATGTCATCTAAGACATTCTCTCATTCATTCACTTTCATGTCTCCTAGTTGAGAAGCTTTATATTTTATTTATGTAAATCTTGCACGTTTTCCGTTGTTTACTTAGAGGGTATATTTAACGTAACTTTATTGAAGTTGTAAATTTCCCACCAATTTCATATCCTAAATGCTGACCGTTTATGTAATGGAGAAACCTGTTAACTTTTACAGTGAGCGAGTTTAATTTTTGCATGAGTTCTAATGGTTCTTCAGCTTATTCTCTTGACTCTGTTTGTTTGTTTGTCGTTTGTTGTTGTTTTAGTACACTAACACACCATTTGCAACAAATGATTTTCTCTCTTTTTTAATACTTATGCCTTTTCCCCCCTTCATCTCACTTCACTGGCTGGGATCTGTAGAATATGTTGAGTAATGAAAGTGTGCATAATCAAGCTTGCCTTATTTCTGACTCAAATGTTTGGCCTTTATGTTTGAAGGGTCGTTGTAAATTTTGAAACATACTCTTTAACGAGTTGAGGAAATTTCCTTCAACAACTTAATAAAATGCTGAATGTTTGCTTTCTTCTTTCAGAAACAAGTGTTGAAGTTATGTTGCTATTATATTAAATTCTATTTCAAGAGTCTTATGTGCCTATTTTTAATACAATCATAGCCAATGGTCGTGCTGCTAAGGTAAAAACAAATTGCTGGTCCCGATGCAATATGTACTCTTCTAATGTTAGCAAATTGCCTTAGGAGATAAAATTAGATTTGGAAAAGCCTGAGAATTGCTGCCATCATAAACCCTTGGAGTGAGACTCAGGTGTTTTTCTTCCTCTTTTAGAGTGTTTTGATGTTGTGTTGTGTTGTGTCAGATTGGCTAGGATACAAAGGGTGATTCAATAATGGTAATGATTCTGGAATGACTCCAGGCCTCTGGTTTGGAGAGAAATTGTTGAAGTGAGGACAATACTGCAGATGAGGTTTGCAGGAAAATGAATTTTATTGGGTTTGTTGAGTTTGAGGTTCCTGCAGGATATTCAAGCAGAGATACGTAGATTCAAAAGGCAAAATAAATGTGAACCTGAAGCCAAGAAGAAAGGTCATGACTGTAAATAGGGATCTGGGTCTCTGGGTAGTTGTAGGAGTGCGCAGTGAGGTCCAGAGACAGAGACAGTAGGGACAGTCAGGGGAAGCAGATTCAAGTGATGATCTGGGAGTCAGCAGCCACGCACGGGCCAAGCAGAAAGGGAAACGAGGGGAGCAGGAGCATAGGTGGCCTCAGTCTCCACATAGAGGAGTATGACCAGGAAGCGGGGCCTCTTGCACAGACATGAGTAGTGAGGAGGAACTGCAGACTTGACTGTAATAAGGGTTGTGACCTGAGAAATTTCAGGGAAATATGGTGTGAGAGGCAGAGAAACCTGCCATGTCCTAGCATGCAAAACAATGCCTGGCATAGGTGCTTGGTAGCCATTGTTGGATGGGTGGATGGATGGATGGATGGATGGATGAATAAATGGATGAGTATATGGAAAAAGAGACAATTAAGCAGACAGATGAAGGGTGGATAGATGGATGGATGATTGGATGGTTATGCAAGATAAATGAAAGAATAAATTAATGGAAAGAGTGGTCTGAGAGATTAGAGAAGGCTTCATGAGTGAAGTGGACCCAAGTTACATCTTCATGAACAGAAATGCAAGTAGAAGACTTTCCATGTGACAGTCTTGGGTCAGGAATGACCCAGTATCCATGTGTCCAGGGAGGAAGCTGGCCTAGCTGGACCACTGGGACTTGTAGGAAAGAGACTCAAAATCCCTAAAGTGAGACCAAGAGAAGTTGAACAAATCCCTGCCAGCTGACTCTCTGGCAAACCACATAACCACCTGCTACGTCACTCAAGGATTTGCTAGCACTTACTGTGCTTAGGATTGCTGTCAGCACTAACAGCCTCACAGAAGAAGGGGCACACGTGGGGTAGACCCAAGGCCATAGGCAGTGCCCACCTGGAAAAAGGGGCAGGCCTCTAGGGGGCAGACTACCCACCCAACTACTGCTGAGGACACAGCACCCCCCCCAACCCCGTCACGCCTAGCAGGTTCCCACTCCAGCCCAGCCCCTGGGGCGAGGTCCCAGGTGCCAGCCCCACGGGTTTTGGTCCAAGCCTCACTCACTGTGGTATGTCTTCGGCAGCGGGACCAGGCTCAGTGTCCTAGGTAAGTGGTTCTCCAGATCTTCCTCAGCCTGTCCTCTTCCTCTTCTGTCTTGGGAAAGTCTGCTTTCTCTCTCTGGGGATTTTTTCCTCTCTACCCTTCCAGAGTCTGGGGGAGGTGGGTAGTCTTAGGGTAAACAGCAGAAAGGGTCCAGGCAGTCAGATGTGACCTTAGTCCTGAGGACTTTGGATGGGAATTGTTTCAGAGATGGGATTTGCTTCCTCTCTTCTAGGACAGATATCCAAGTAGGGTCAGGGGCTAGGTCTGACAAGGGGCACTGAGGGAATTTAGGGACAGTCTCTAAGGCCTCCAGAGTCTAGACTGAGAACTGGATGTGTAATCAGGCTAGGAGGACCACTCAGGAGGCCAAGGGACATGACCAGATCTTACCCCAAGTGGAGACGAACAGAGAGAGATCTAGCTCTCTCTAGCTTGCAGCTCTCCAGTCCTCCGCTGATCATGAGGACACAGGGACACGGAGAGATAGATCAGACTGTGCGAGGTGATCAGAGCCCAAGATGGTCACCAGAAAGAAGTCTCTTAGTCAGAGACTGATCTGTTCTGGAGCCCCTTGAGCTTGGGGCCCGGAGTCTCCCTTATTCATTAATCAGGCTCCTGCCTTCCTCAAAAGGCACATTAAGCTCAAGAGAGGAGAAATGGGGTAATGAGGTAGGGGTTTCAGAAAGCCACCTCACTGCAAGGTAAAATCAAGAGTCATTAGACCCTACAAGGATGAGTGAGAAGATGTTGTCTGGAGGAGCAGCCCCAAGGACACAGCTAGGCAAACAGTCCTGTGATCAGACCAGTGGGTACAGAAATGGCCAAGTCTTGGAAGAGTCCCAGATTGTCTAGATGGAACACATACCTTGTCAGGAAAATAGATTGGGCTATAGCAGAGTCTCAAACACTGGGGAACAGAAGATGCTAAGACCCCGCTCATACACTGAACATAGATTCAGGGCCACCCCAAACATCCCCAAACCATCCTCCAAGGCTTGTTAGAGACATCCTGTTCACAGAGGAGGCACTGGACATGGGAAAAATGAAGTGCGGTGGAGGCCAGAGCTGAAGGGATGCCCCAGGAACTAAAGGCAAGATTCTAGACTCAGATTCCAGAGATCAGGGAAGACAGATCACAGCCTGCCCTGAAGACAACCAGGAAACTGAGGCTAGAGAGGCTGCAGAGGGGAGGGAGTGGGCAAGGTCACTTGAGATAGGCCACTTGGGAAGGGATTCTGGGAAGGAGAAAGGCTGTCTGCATTCCAGGGCCCTCAAGCAGACAACAGGGGAGGGTACCAAGATAGACAAGATGGTCACACTAGGAACAGTCACAGATACTTTCTGTAGGAAGATCCAACATCTAAGTTCCCCTCTGCTGACTCACACCCTTCTTGTATCGGCACAGGCCAGCCCAAGGCTTCACCCTCTGT
>PVJO010017051.1:0-39743 GCA_004026905.1 Hystrix cristata | reverse complement strand
AGTAGAACTATAAACTAGTGCAACCATTAAAAATTATTCAGAAAGAAATATTTCTTCATTATAGAAAAAAGCTTTTCTTAAAAAAGACTAAAAATAGTATTACCAAATGATTCAGCTTCTCCACTGGGTTTATATCCGAAGGAAAACAGAATGTTAGAGAGGGATAAATTTTTTCCATTTATTGCAGCATTATTCATGGCTACCAAGATACAAAACAAACTTTTAGTGTCTATGGATATATGAATATATTTTTAATGTAAGATATGTGATAATCAGTTTTAATGTGACATTAGAGCTGAATATCACAATGTGTTATTAGTCAGCTCTAGTGTGAGTTAAATCTTGTCATTTGTGATTATACAGATGAAATGATATAACATTTTGTTGAGTGAAGTCAAGTCAGGCATAGAAGACTAAATATCGTATAAGTTATTTTTCTAAAGTCAATGGTTTTCAAGAGAGCAGATTTAACACAGAACATTTACACATTACAAGATTCACACACAGAAGCCAAATGCAGGAAGAGTGCAGAATGTCTGTCTATGCACTGGAGACATGAAAGATCCAGTCTAGGGTTGGGAGCCCATGGTACTGACACATGTAAGCCTATGCCTGCACTAAAAGGCTGAAGAAATCTATACAGGAGCCAGGGTACAACACTCACAGCGGAGGTGAAGACCAGAGCTCCCCCGAAGCGACAGCAAGGCCCTGAGCTCCTTCTGCGAGGAGAACAGCCAAATTCCCTTTGGGACAACGAGCTGCAACAGAGCTTCTCCTGGGAAACAGCCAGCCACCATCTTCTGCGCCCATTCTGCTTTATATTGCGCAACGATCCTCAGGTGGTCCTCTATGCCCAGAACCACCCCTGACTCAGTCCAGCTGGGTGTTCCTGCTCAAGTTGACCACAATAATCAATCCACCATGCTGTATATTCTCATTTATATAAAGAACCTAAAACTATTGACTTTACCAGTATAGAAAGCAGCAAAGTGGTTTTCAGAGCCCAGGAGGGGTTAAGATGAAGGACAGAGAACCAAGTTAGCATACAAAATTACAGATAAATAAGAAGAATACGTTTTTGTGTTTTGTAATGTAGTATGATGAATATAGCTAATCATTTATTTTCTATTTCAAAATACCTTAAGAAACTTTGAGTGCTTCCAGAACAAAAAACAGTAGGTATTTGAGGTGAGGGATATGCTAATCACCTTAATTTGATCATTATGCATTACATACATAAATTAAATGTTACCATGTACCACATCAATATATACAATTACATATCAATTAAAAAGTTTTAAAGTAAAAAGAATGACCAATGGAAATGAATAAATGTGTCACAAAAAAGATAAACAGAATGCTGAAATATATTCAAAAAAATCCTCAACATGACTAATTCACAGAAAAATGTAAATTAAGGGCACAATGAGATGTATAACCTCAAAGCTGTGAGAATAGATCATTATCAAATGAGGGACATAAATAATGTATCAAAAAAGGACAAGACATGGGTGGAGTGAGAAGGAAGGGAAGGGAAAGAAGATGAAAAAGGAATTAAGAAGTATTTTGTATAAGGGCCAACTCCCCATCAGAAATGTAAACATTATGGCTACAAGCAAGTACTAAAAATACAAAAAGCTGAAGTTAGGGTGAAGAAAGAGTCACTGAGGTGGAAGCTAGTTTGACCATTATCAAAAAGAGCACTGTGGTTCATAAAAAATTAAAAATAAAAATAGCATTACCATATGATCTAGCAATGCCACTTTCATATGAAATCATACATTGAAGAGATATTTTCATTGTCATATTCATTGCAGCAATTTCCACATTAATCAAGAAAGTAATGAACCTGTATCTAATTATAGCTAAATATACAAAATGTGAAAAATACATACAGTGGATGCTATTCAACAAGAAGGGAATCCTGTTGTTTGTGACAATGTACAAGAAATATGGTATTAGTTATATGTGGAATCTAAAAATATAGAACTTTTAGAGGCTGAGAACAGATGATGCTTTCCACACTGTAAAGAAGGTATGAGCAGATATTGGTTAAGGGATACAAAGTGTCAATTACATTGGATGGATAAATTCTGGAAATTGACTCCAGAGCATGATAAATACATGTAATAATAATGTATGCTTGAATATTACTAAGAAACTAAATCTTAAATGGTATCACTACATGAAATGTATGCCAGGTAGACATGTTAATTAGATTGAGTTAATAACTTCATAATGTATATATGCATCAAAACATGCTGTACATTGTAATGATACAATTTTAACAGCTCAGTTTTAATTTTTCATCACCCACCATTTGTGTTTGATGTTTTCTGATATTTCTATTTAGGTTATTTATTATTGGAAAAGATAATACATATGTGTTTTATCTACTGAGTGCTTCATATGGGGATATATATGATGTTGCAGTATAGTATTAAGCTTACTTGTTTTGCTCAAAATTTATTTGCAAGGTTACTAAACACTATTATTACTATTGATTCTATTTCAATGAGTAAATATTTGAGGAAATATTTGAGACTATGAGAATTTTCTGTTTCTGGTTAAACATTTGCTCATTCATTTTAGTATTCATGAGTAGACCCTGCTTATTATTTTCTTGATTATGACAATGAATACTGTAGTTTTCTAGTAGTTATAGTTTATTTCCTTCACCATAGCTTCAATTATTAATTTGAGTGCTCAGTAAGAAAAGGTGGCTAGGGATTTAGGTCAAGTGGAGTGCTTGCCTAGCAAGTACAAGGCCCTGAGTTTGAATCCTAGTCCCCCCGCTCCCCCAAAATTTCTACTTTGGGGCTGGAGATTTAGCTCAGTGGTTAGAGCGCTTGCCTTGCAAGCACAAGGCTCTGAGTTTGATCCCCATTTATGTACTTATTCATTTACAATTTTGTTTTGTGGGTTATAATCCAATACTACAAAGATAATGAATTGTATTGAACATATTCATATATATTTATATGTATTTATATATACATATATGTATTTTTGTTTGTATGTATTTGTATATAAAATATACAGTATGATCTAAATGTAGTATTTATGCATTTTTTGGTTGTTGCTCAAAGTGTTCCAAATTTAGATGATGAGATCTATTTCAGCCTGGCTAATGCACCCTTCTAGTATCTCTCACTCTTTCAGAAACAAAAATTGAACTTGTTTTACTTTTTGATATTACAAGATATTGAAGTCTAATATTGTATTTTTCCTGCCCACAAAACTCTGATTCTTTTTATAAGACAGTGATATTTAGAAACAAGTATTTTAGTGCTGCATTTCCTAATGATTACTGGGGTGTGGCTTCTGTTAGCCTCTCGTGGTCACTAAAGCTGGGATAGGACACATAACCACACACACTGTACCTCTCTCTCTCTCTCTCTCTCTCTCTCTCTCTCTCTCTCTCTCTCTCTCTCTGTCTCTGTCTCTGTACAAGTACATATTAATCAATCAAATTTAATTCTCCACTCATACATAATAGTAAAGTTTTTTTTTTCTGTTTTCCTCAAATTTTTATGTGTAGCTTCTTTCTCTGACAATGATAAACATGGCTTTTATTTTCTATAGTTCCCTCTTGGTTCCCCTACTATACTAACAAAGTTTCTGAATTCCTAATCCATAACTCCTTAACAAAACATTTGCCAACCAGAATATAGTCTGTATACCATTCATTTTTTGCATAATTTTCTCAAGACTAAAAGTATCTACTCAGAATTTTATTTCTCAACACTAACTACATCAGTTTCTTTTGCCCCTTCCTCTTCAATGTCTTCAGGGTTCATTTTAACAGATTCAAATTCATTTTTTTATGGGCTTTATTCCAGATTTTTCACCAGATCCTTGTTTATTTGTTTAAACATACATATAGTAATAATCACTTTTGTGGTATAAAGTCCTATGATTTGCAAATACATAGAGTCATATATCTACAATCACATCACATTTCAACACAGAAAATTTCCATCACTGAAGAGTGCATTCTGCTACACATTTGACAGCATCTTTTCCTCTAAACTCAGCCACTGAATGCCATTTATTTATTTTCTTCCCTTATATTTTTGCCTTTGTAGAATATGATACTGGTATCATCATGAAATATGCAGCTCTTTGGGATTAATGTATTTCACTTAAGTGAAATGCATTTAAAATGCATACATGTTAAATAAAACAATTGTTCACTTACCAATATTACTTAGTAGTATTTCATTTTATAAATTATCTCACCTCGTCAATTCACCATTTTTTTTTCAATTCACCATTTAAAGGACATCTAGCTTATTCGCAGTTTTTGAAAAACATGAGTAACTATACTACAGCTTTTTTTAATTTTTATGTAAATTTAAATTTTAATTTATTGTGAAAAGATACCTGGATTCGATTACTAATGTATGTTGATGTGTGTTTAACTTTATAAAAAAAACTGATGAATAATTTTAAAAATGACTTTACCAATTTAAAACACTATGAGTAATGTATGAAATTTCTGCTCACTCAACATTTTTTAAGAATTTACCAAAATTAAATACATGTAAAAAAACATCTTTTTGCAATATCACATTGTGGTTTAAATTTGTATTTTCATATCACATTGCGGTATTACATTGTTTAAATTTCCATTTCCATATCAAAGTGAAGGATATTTGTGGTTTTGTGACATCTATAAATCACACGGACAAATATAATTTTGGTATTTCATATTTCCAGAACTTTTATTTATTCTGATTGCCTCATTTTACTTGCTGCTTGCATATTTTGGCATGAAGAGGATTTAAAATGACTCAAAACTGTGCAATAATGTGCTACTATTAAACATAATTGTTTAAAAACCACACTTGTTGCTTAAATTTTACTGCTTGACATCCACTTGAATTTTACATTTTTACAACTTTTTAAAGTTTTTAATTTGGAAAAAAATTGCTATTTAGAAATGATAATATCTTTAGAATTCATAATTTTCTCTTATTCTAATGCATATACTATAGGAGAGAAACAGAATGATTAGATATCTTATACTTAAATCTTCTCCTGAAATAAATACCTTTTCTATTAATATTGGGAAAAACTTAAATAGTAACTATAATATATTAGTATAATTTGGAATTACATCAATTGTATAATTTAAATTTTTCCCATTTGCTTTTTTAATTTTCTAAGCATGGTTTGTGAAAACATCATTGAGTCAGGAAACTACATACTGTAATATTAAGCATAATAAAATGCACACTAGTATACTGTTTCTATTTTTAAAAATTGAGCCTTGTTCAGATTAAGTGAGAGAAACTTCTGCTTCATCCACTCTTTAGACAATACAGGTAATTTTTTATTACTCTAAATGTAATTTATTTACATAAGCAAAAAATTTAAATATAAGCATAGATAACTAAAAATACATTTCAAAATGTTACCAAAAATCTAGTTTGTGTGTGTACTCATGTTGGTTTCATTATATATGTAAATTAGATTAAACTTACATACACAAAATAAAATTAAAAGCAAAACATTGCAGAATTCCTAAAATCTTGGATTGTTAACTTTATAAAGTACTACTTATGCAAAATATCATTGTTTTTTGCATATGAAATGTGAAAATAGCTCTACCCTATGAAAAACTAAAAATCCTCTTCATTTCGAGGCTAAAACACTGCAAAAGACATTTGCAAAGCACTACAATTTGATCAGTAAATTTAATTTCATATTATTTCGATCTCAGGCTTCATGAAAAAATATATCAGCAACATAAACTAACTCATCATTAGATTAAATTATCTAGATGCTTACTTTTCTTTCCACGGTGACTAAAATACTATTTTTTTTCTGCCAACTTACAAAATTCTTATTTGTCATATTCTCTAGAAAATAGTTTTCATATCCACAAAGACATGTTTTTTATTCATTCGTTTGGCAAGGGGCCTCTTTATGGGGCACTAATCCTGTTCGGGGCAGCTCTGCTCCCATGTCTTTGTTCCCTATCACAGTCCTTCCCCGTGAATGCTTCCTCGGTCGGCAGAGGATTTAACACATGAATTTTGCATAGAGAAAAGCTTTCGACTATGTTACTGACAAGAATTTAGTGATATTCCTAGAATTCAGGATATTTGTAGAGGAGGAGAATATAGAAATAGAGAAATAATATTATATGGAAGCTACTACAGTGCCTCAGAAATAGCTGGTGGTAGATCTGATGTTGCAAAAATGAGTATGTGGACATTAGGACCCAAGTCAGTGCTTTATGGATTGTTTTAGTAAATTATATAACTAAACATTTTGTTATTGGTTTCAGTCTGTGGAAGAGTTCACAGTATAAAGCAGCTATAAAATGTAGCTATTTTACTAAATCAACTTTATCATAATGTATTATTTACCATTGCCTCTTGGTAAATAATACATTATGATAAAGTTGTCATCACAATCTATCAAGGAACTTTTTCCTCTTTGAAACTAGACAGTAGTTTTAAAAACAACAACAACAACAAAAAAGAACAAAGATATTCCTCCAAATGAATGTTGTGTGGGCCACGACCACAGAAGGACCTTCGGCAAAACTTCCCACATTACCTGCAAGCAGAGTAGGTCATGCTTTGAGGGAAAAAGACAGATAAATAAGTTTTATACCATTTGCATGCACTCTTGTGTTTTTACTTGCAATCCCCAGAAAATTATGTAAATCACTATCTCCCCGAGCCCAACTAATTTTTATTTGCATTGTGGTTCATTTAGACCTGCAGTTTCACAGATTTATAGCTTCTAGGGACAGAAAACTGAGTAAAACTCCTACACACTCCAATTTATCCACAGTCATTTTTACTTTTGCGACTATTTTCAGTAGAAAATTATTTTCTGCTCTGAAAACATTTCTTTTGAAATATACATAAGAGGAGGACTGAATAATAAACTGAATGATTAAATGTAAAACTACAATAAAAGTCACATTGTCAACAATGACGGAATAACTTGTCTGTTCAAAGGGACACGGAGTATTTTGAGGGGTATTGATGGCAATATGCTGTGACTGTAATAATTTGTTTATTTAAGCATTTGCTGTATTTTTTGCTTACCCTTATTGATGAAACATTTATAACAATTTCTGGCAAGTAAGAACGTTTGGTGAGTCTTCGTCTGCCTTTTTCAGTGAATCTGACATAGTGCTTCTCTTTGTTCTTTTCAACAATGGATCACTGAAACATGGTCATATTCAAAATGACCAGGAAAGGTAAATGTTTTCAATCAACTAAGGACATCAAGGCAGCCAACCAGTGCAACTGCCAATGCTCAGGAAAGCAGACTTCAGACCTGATTCGGGAAGTGTCAGTAGAATGGAGTAGTGTGCTACAAGAGGGAGAGTGTTTTGAGTGTTACTAATGGCAATGTTTCTTGCTGTAATTTTTTTAAATTTAAGCATTCACTGTATATTTTTAATCTCAATTCATATGTATTTCTCTGTGTAAATATGTATGTGTAAATTACTGATTTGATGTGTTTTTGAATTAGGAAGATTGATTTTCTAATATTGATATATTCCAATATAAATTTTACTTTTGTATTGACATTTGAAACCATGTAAAGTATTGATTTTTGAAACTCCTTCAATTTTTGTTATGACATTCCTGGTGCTTTTATGAGCTAGTGTGAATCATGCAGAAAAGAGATTTGAAAAAAAGTACAAGACCTACCTGTGTTCTGCCACCCTGATACATCCAGCCACACCATAGATTACACAACCCCAGCTAACCCAGAAATGAATGATAAGAGAAAGTAAAGAGGACCTTATTTTTAGGTGAACATAAATTCCTTTCAAGTATGAAGAACGGTCATAAAAGTCATACTTCATAAAGGATGACCAAAAACCAAAACCTGTCATTACAGAAGACATTTTATGATTAACACAGCTTCTGTTTGACATGAAATTAACTTTTTCTGTAGCATTTACTCGTACAAATTACTTTTTGAGTTTTCTTACATATTGGTGTTACAATTTTAATTTTCTATGTAGCAATGTTAAAATGCTATTTTAGAAAGAACTACAAAAGTTAGTTTAGAGCATTTTATAAATAGCATTAAGAATTGACTTCTTGAGATTTCAAGTGGCAAATAAACAATTACACTCAAAAATTAAGAAAACATGCAGAATATGAACTGAGAATGAAAATAACACCCAAAAGTTCAAATGCTTAAACAAAACATATAGAAATAGGAATAAAATGAAATAATAAAGCAGAGTGAATAATAAACAAATAATATGCAAAAAGCACAAACATACACAATGATTATAAACCTAAAAGTTACAAATATTTTAATAAAATTCACTGATTGTTATAAAAGTGTTGCCAATTAAACTACATTTTATTTAAGAACACAACAAGAAAAATACTGAATAGTAATTGAAAAAATTAAGAAATGTATATGAAGCAAACATTACTGAAAATAAATCAACAACAAAATTCTTAACGAAGCCTAAAATACAATACCTATCATACAACATAGCTCATGACCATTAAGCAATATGGTTTTGACAAACTCCAAATTAGTAAGATAAAGATGAATTTGAAATATACACAATGATAGGCGAGATAAGTTTACTATTCTCAGAAGCAGTTCAAAGAGAACTCAAGTAAATGAAGACATGAGGACAAGAAACATGGACTTAGAAATGGCAAGAAATCCCAACAAATATTCTGTTATTAGACCATGAAGCTAAATCATTAGGCGCTAAATAAATAAACTCTTACAACATGCATTCACTGACCAGAAGTGTCTAGTACTAGAAACGAAAGAGTGATATCTCAAAGGATATAAAATCTCCCCAGTCACAAACAGAACTCAATAAATATTGAGCCACATATATGTTTAGTAAAGAAATGAAATTAAAAAGAGACTGAAATAGATATAGAACTAAATTTGAATATATTGGGAAATCCATACTGAAATTGACAGACTTAAATGTTTTTTTGAATTGCATACAAACCTTAAAATTATTTAGCAAAATAATTTAAACTTAGAAAATAGAGTAATCTTGAATACTGAAGAAATGAATAATTTTGTATATGGATATATACAAAATTATATGAATATATAGTTTTATGAGGGAAAATATTAGACTGTAATTCACCAACGAAGTCAAAACATATTTATCAGGAAACAAAAATAAATGGAAATTCTCACAAAGGTTTGGACTAACTGAAAAGCTAGATAAAATTAAGAATTAAAAAAAGAAAATATAAATGAATAACAGTGAGATATTATAATAAAACAATTTTAAAATTTAAAAACACAGGTGAAGTAACTCAGCAAAAAATATTTGAACATAAATAGGATATATCAGTAATTCAACAATTTTACAGGATTATTGAACAGAAAATAAATCCATACATGTAGATTTGTGTTAGGATTAAAGGAACTAACGAAGGTGGTTGAGGCCCCCAACACCTAGACACCATGGGAATCTAACATCACTCCTAGTGGAAAACAGAAAGATGTTACTAGATTCTGAGAAAAAATTCAAATTTGGAATACTTACTCTTTACTAAACCCCACAGTCATTTACTAGGAATGGAGTCTCAGAAAGAAGAATTTGGAAAACTTACTTGGTTCTGTCAGTTCCTTCTTTTGTCAAAATCAACCAGTAGTCAGAGCATTAGGAGAAATCTTACTATCAGTAAAGCTCAGCTTCCCAGGACCAGAATATGGCAAAGAAGGTTGAGTTGGTAAATAGAGACTAAGTGATCCAATTATACTGCAAATGATCTAATTAACCCTCTAACATTACTGGATTAATTTTTGGATGTGACATGTTCCTTCAAAAGCTAGTTTAGATTCATTAAATCATATGCTATGATTTTAAAGGTTATATTAAAGAGAAAAATTTTTATGTTGCGTTGATTGTCATCTTTGATGGATTTTGAG
Source organism: Hystrix cristata (assembly GCA_004026905.1). Taxonomy (NCBI): domain Eukaryota; kingdom Metazoa; phylum Chordata; class Mammalia; order Rodentia; family Hystricidae; genus Hystrix; species Hystrix cristata. The sequence continues at coordinate 29,825 of PVJO010017051.1, read as the reverse complement.
ACTCATTTTTATTGTATTTCCTAGTTTTCTTATTTTGTCATACTGGTCCCAGGACCTATCATTCGATCCCTGTTGAAGCATGACAGTAATGATTGCCATTTGGAACTGTGAATGCATTAAATTTTTCAACCTTCATTACCATTTATGCTATAATTTTTGGTAGTTTTTAATAAAGTAAAACATTTTCTATGGATAATTTGATGAAATCTTTATTTCATGCTTGTCTGTACTAAAAGGTACATATTACATTTTAGAGTTGTATATAGAATGATGTCCCTCAAGACAATATTTTGTCAAAATATACATAAATTATTCCAGTTTAAAAATTATAACATTTTTCAAATACCAGACTCTATATTAAAGACAGCTGGTTAAGAAAATGATTTAACATGTGAGTGTTTATTCTGCTATGCTCCTCTGTAATGGGCCAAATAATCAATTTTGAAATAAGGAGCTTTAATAATCAATATACATAGTTTACTTTAGAGTATATCGAGACATATTTAGAAATACTTTGTTTTCTCTAAAATAGAATGACTGTTCAGAGTAAGCCCTCCATCCCAGCCTTCCCCATCCACCACAGTTTTGAGGTCACCCACACGACATAAACATGACCATCCAGGGGTAAAAGAGTCTTTTCTCCATCTGTCTACAATACTGTAGGATTATTTTCTTTTGTTGTCCAGAACCATGTGATATTATTCTTGAACCAAACTCTACAAACAGCCTATGAGTATGATAAATAGTTGGTTTAAGATATTTATATTCCAGCTGGTACGTTAAGGAAGAATTAAACATACCCCAAATTTATGACAGAGAACGGGGAGAAGGAAACTCATGAAAGCAAACTAAAGATATAGTTGGAGAAAATGTAGAAATGAAGGCTAAAAGGGGCAGCAAGTCACTTTCAATACACTCCTTTTCCAAATTTATTGTATACATACAGCTCCTTGTCCTTTTATAACATTTAGATTCTTTCCCATTTTTTCACCATACTTGAGCCTCCTTAGATGTTCCTTGTAACAATCTCAAAGAGGCTTTTTGCTAACGGGTATATGTTGAGATCTCTTGATCAGAACACAATAAATTTTTAATAGAGGTCTGTTTATTCCCTATGAACTATATATAATACATCTCATGATTAAAACCTTATCTGTATATTAGGCTTAAATTAAAAATGGACACATATCTTTCTTTAATTTTTGAATGTTTCTCCTATTAAAAATATGCTCCACAAGATCAAGAGCTTGTCAATTTTATACTACAAGGGCTGCAAAAGCTGATATATTTCCTGCCACCTGGTAAAGATGGTATTTTTGTATTAATCTATATAGAATATTGGCACCTACAATTAAGCGTGGGGAGAAATGTGTGAAATTTATGCATAAATATATTCATGGCAAAGAGATGTAATTACACTATGTATTTTCTGAGCACTGAAAATCTGAATGTCAAGCAGAGAAGCAAGAGTCACAAATATAAAACAATAAAAAATAATGCAAAATGACAAACAGATTTAAATATATTAATATAGTGATAGTGAAATGGGTCTTACTGAATATAATCTAGTACCAAATATTTAAGAAAATAAATGCATGAAGATAATACATGAAAGAGCATTGTAATAAGTATCAACTATCTACACATGTTACTCATATGGACAGTCTGTGCACATACTGACCTATTCCAAATACATACATAACACACTCATACTGTATCTTGTAGTAAAAATTATAAATACTTCAAAAAACATATTTGCTACTTTCTGTTACATAATTTGCCATTTAGTATTTAATAAAACAGCCTATCACACATGCACACATATATGTACAAGTACACTTATCCCTTTTGAATGTTTTTGCTTGATTGTATGTATATGCACGTGTGCTTTTCAATGGGTTGCTACATTCCAATATTGCTAATTGGGAACTTTAGTTATTATTCTATCAAATTCAGAGACTATTTTTTGCTTCATCAATGAAAATTGTGCTAAATAGATTCATCTGATTCGTGAAATTCACCTAAAAAGGCTTCCAAGTGTATTAGATGAAATCTGGAGCTCAAGGAGCAATCCATTTATTTTAAGAAGAGCCCTACTCTAAGGACTGCTGCGTTAGAGTCATTCATTGTCCTGAGAGTGAGTGCTGAAAAGAGTCGCGCTGAAGCTTCTCGTCCTGGTTCTAATATCTTCCATATTATTATTCCATTTGGTATTTCAGATTTATTTTCCACTTCTACCTAAAAAATCACCTCCCATGGTACCCAAGTTGGTCTTCCCACTTTTCCTCACACGGTGTGGTCATTTTCAGCCCAGTTCCTGTTGTCTAGCTGTCACTATGTCCACAGAGCTTTTCCCTGTTTTTCATTTTTTACTGACCCCTGGTCTCACTAGCAATTTTTTGATATTCTTTTCTCTAGGTGCAATCTATGCAGTTGTACTCAATTTTCATATTGTAGAGCAAATGTCTCTATTGAAACTGAAATGTTATAGCCACGGTGATCAATTGTGTATTTCAGAGTCATTCAGAGTTGCAGAAAATAATTTAACACCATAAAATCTTGCCTTCTGAAAGAATGGTTCACCAATTTTTTTTCGTAGCCCCAGGGTACTCTTTCTACTGAATAAAAACTTCCAATACCTACAGCAGCAAGGTCTCTAGCTAACTGATCATTCCTCTAAAGCAAGGCTACATTTCAAATTGCTGTTTTAACAGATGGTTAAGATAAAGGTAGAACAGGAATAAAAGTTTCATGTGCAGCAATTCATTTTTCAACTACTTTACTTGCTAAACTTGCCTTTCTAAGACTGTAGGCCTCCAGGGCAAGTGCTTGTCTTCTTTATGACTTTTGTGTGGCTACAGCAAATGTTAAATAATAATAGGCTGCATGTGTTAGAGCATTTTTAAATACAGGTTACTGACATGACTTTATCCAAAACATTACCTTTATTAGATTTTTTTACATAGACTACCTTGTAAAAACTATATAATAAAATTAAGTGAACTATCTTGTGAATTATCTTTTATAAAAGCTGATTTTATAATCTAGGAATATAAAAAAATTAATTCAGGAAAACAAATAATCTTTTTTATTCCTCCGTTAGATAAATTACTTACAAAGGAAAATTGCAGAGTGGTAATTTAAGAATGTATTTATCTCATTGATTCTTTCCTTAATTACACTAAAATATTATTTTAGAGTACATTGGGAGGTCTTTATAAACTTCTTCCTTTAAAAGAATTCAGATTTCCTCAATATACAAACAATCATAATTTTCATGGTGTATTACACAGACTTTCAATCTTTCACTCTCAAATAATTTAAAAGTGGTAGTGGAAATGTGAGCAGCACTTCTTTGGAAATTGGTTTGTAATCAGTGTTGTACTAAAATATACACTGAACTAGGGGCTCACTATGCCCCTTTCATTCTAAATGTTCATAGTTGATTGGATTAGTTAAAAAGAGAAGCTCCCAAGTCAAAGTCTTGTAGCTATCAAGTGCTCCAAAACCAATTACTTATGGCAAGGGCTAGATTTTTTACAATGTATATTTCCATGTTTAGTATATTAGGAAAGTACAGAGAAGAAATAAACAGCAGTTGTGATTGTTAATTGTGACTTATCAGTTTGGATGGATTAAGAAACTCCTAGTGGATGAATTAGTGAAGCAATATTCTGAGTATGTCTGTAGATTGATGTGTAGGCCACAAATTGAGAAGTGGAGCCCCGCCCCCAGTTGGGGGTGGCACCAGCAAATAGTCTTGTAGATTCGATGGAATAAAAGGCAAAAAAGAAGAAGTTTCTCTTTTGCTTCTTCAGAGGAGCTCCACTCTTTGCCATTGCATTTGGATGCCAGTTCCCTCAATCTTCCAGTGCAGACTCCTCAGCCTTCCAACACACACCATCTGACTTTCTGACACAGACTCACCCCAGACTCTGTAGCAAGCTCCACGCCTTCAACCTTTGACTGTATCTTCTGGCTCTCTAGCACACAGTTGGACATTTTGCATTCTTCAACCTCCGATTCTTCAAGTGGTTTACAGTCCAGAAACTTCAGTCCAGGTTAGACTGGCTCCAAAGAGGAAAGTGCGTGGCGGAGTATCTGAGTGGAGGAAAGATGCTCTTATCATGACGGCTACAAAATAGAGAGAGAAAAAGGGAGCCAAGAAGGGAGATACACCTTCCAGGTCACACTCCCAGTAATCAGTCTCTTCCAACCAGGCCAACTTTCTAATAGCTGGTCAGCTTTACTGCCCATATAATTCAGTAATGTTTCAAAACCCACCTGTTAGCACATGAAGTTCTTGGGGGACATTCTTTAACTAACCATAATAACCATATTAAAAAAAATAAACAAGAAACATATTGGAGTTGGAGATTTAGTTCAATGGTAGAACTCTTGCCTAGCAAACACAAGACCCTGAGTTTGATCCCCAGAATACCCCTTTGAAGAAAGAAACAAATTCTACTGTACTGTTGTAATTTCAACATATTTTGCAACATGTATTGTTTATTCCTATATGCATTCCCTTTCTTATGTTCTGATGAAGCATTTTTACTTAACTCTCAGATTTTGTGTACAGTGGAAACAACAACTTTGCAAGGGATACTATCCCTTAGGCAAGGCCTAAGTTGCTCTCAAAGAAATGCTTGGGTAAAGTGCAATTAGAGATTAGCATACAATTGTAAAATGATGAAATTCTTTACTAGTATTAAGGAGAATGTAAACAGAAATGCAGTTGAAGAGCCTGCCCCTTGTTTGCAGGAATAGTGGGTTAAGTAAACTGCAGGCAGAAAAATGTTTAATGTCAAGTGATTTGAGAAAAATAAACAAGTGAATTTCCAGTTTAATAAAAACTAGAAAGAAAATCTTGAATGAAACTGACTATTCACTTTATTATTTCCTGGAATATATTTTCATATTACTACAAAATTTCTTTGATACTAATATCAAAGTCTGAGTCACAAAAGGTGTAAAGTTTAATTTCACATTAATCACTGGAAAAAACTATCAAAAACTAGAGATATATGTAGATGCCAAATAAGTGTTTAACATCAAATATATATTTTTACTAAAGTCTTTCTGAATAAGAAGAACTTTAATACTGTAGTGGAAATTCATCTGGGCTACAATAAGAGTGAAAGAATAAATTATAATATAATGTTTTTCTGAATAAATTATAATTCTAAAAATTAGTATTTATTGTATTGTATTATAACACAAAGTCAGTTTTGGAAAATGCCAAAATGATCTGGAGCTTGTGCAACCTCATGATCTGGTTTGCTGAGGTGAGCATTACTTGATTTCTATATCTTTTCCATTTCTATAACCAATATTTTAGATGAAGTAAAGACTAGCTAGAAGCTTTGTATTTTTTTAAATTTTATTTTGATGTATGTGTATGTGCTTGTGTTTGTGTGTGGGAGGGTGTGTGAAAGAGAGAGAGAAGCAGATATTAAAATGTTTCAAGTGAATTCTTGGTTTCTCAACAGTAAACTCAGAGTGTTCCAAGAAACATTTTTAAGGAAAGAGCTAAAACCATTATATTGGTTTGCAGCTAAAAGATGGGAGAAAAATTAGTGAAAGGCTTTTCTGTAGGTCAGTTTGATTATTCTCTTGTAGCAAAACCTTTTAATGGAAAGTACTATCATATCTTGCTTGCAGCTATAATAACTGGATAAGTCAAACTCTTCCAAATTTCTACTCAGAACTATGGCCTTTCTCTGAATAACAAATTTTCCTACATGCAAATGATCAGTAAGTCTTATAAAATGTTATTTCCAAATACATACAAACTGTGTGTGTGTGTGTGTGTGTGTGTGTCTCAGCATGCTCATGGTACAGCACTAGAAAATGTGGGCTATAACTACTGAAAAAGCCTCAATACTGAACACAAATTGGGCCAATTATCACTGTATAAATGTTAGAGTTGTTTCTTTGCTCTTAGACTAAATTATCATTCTGCCATTATTTTCTGTCATTTTCCCTTTCTACTGTATGCTCACCTCAGTTGAATTTAAGTGGATTAAATGTAGCTCTAGGTATCGGTCTCTGCACATACTATGCTTCTTATGAAATAATTCCTTCTTTTTTCTACTACCAAGTCCTCTCCTAGCTGATCCCAATTCTTACTTTATGTGTAAGTTGAAAAGACATTTTTCAATGGTTCCGTTTCCCTAAACTCTATATATGTATTTCAGCATTCTTCACAACATTAAAGAATGACTCCTTTGTGTAATTCCTTCACCTAAAATATTTTTCCTTTTGGGATTCTGAATTCTCTGTTTTCTCATTCTCTCCTGCTCCAAACCTTTATGGTGTGTATATGTCTGTTTGTGTGTGTGTAAACATATGTGTATTTAGTATATGCCAAATATATGGCATATGGTCAGATTGACAGCACTGAAGGAGGATTGTTGAGTGGATAAATTGGAAGTAAAGAATACTATAAACAGAAAGTACAGAAACAGTATTTTAGGTGTTATATTAGTAGGACACATAAGGGTATGTCGAAAAAATTTCATTTAAAAGTTTATTGAGAGCATAATTTCACAATGTAGAGAAACAGAAGGAAAAACTATGTTGTTTCTCTATTTTTTATTGAAAAGTATCCATATTGATAGGAATAACTAAATCTATTCAGTGCTAACATGAACCATGTAGCACACTTACCCTGTCATTTGTCTTTGATTTGATTTTTCATATACAGTATACGTGAAAAAAAGTTCCTACAATACTAAATATTACTCATTGCCTTATAACCATGATACAATAGAAATCAAAACCAGTTGAAAACTTGTTCCCTTTATAAGCAAAGACTTTTTTTTTTTTACTCAAGGAACATCTTTTTCAATACTAATAAGTCAATTACGCAGCTCCTTCTACATCAAAGGTAATCAATCACAAACATTCGACCCAATAGATACTCCTTGGAAGGCCAACTAGTCCACAATAGTCCTATCTAATTAACCAGGTTTCTACAGTTGATGTTGCCACACTTATGACTTTGAAAGCTCACAAATTTTTGAACTTGACAATTCTCCAAAATCTATATAAGATTAGCAGTCTGTTCTATACAAAGAGATGTCACCCAAACAATATTGCTTTCCTTAGTTTAAGCAGTACATTTAGTTTTGTGTTTTTATTTCGGTTAATGTATATAATCCCATTATACTTTGACAATCTTATATATTTCATATTTATCTTACAAAGGAAAAATATGGCAGTCAAAAAATAAAAGCATCTTAAGACTGTATGATAATATATAAGTAATAGATATCATACTGCAATTCTGATAATTTAATCAGTGTATCAGTATAACAATTATATAGGTGTGCCTTTGATAAACACTTATAATCTAGAATTTTTAAAGTTTGACATCTACACACCAAATAATTTAAGAGCATGCAAAATTAACAACATGGAAGAAGAGATATAAACAGAAGGAAATATCAAAAACATGAAAATTAAAAAACATAAAATAAGGAATTGAAGTTTGAGGTGAATATATCTGTTATAGAAATAACTATGAGTTAAACTTACATATTGAAAGTAAAGTAGTTTCAGTTTTTCTTAAATGACACACATAAATACAAACTCACAAACACAAAATAAAATAAGCAAAACCAAAGGAAAGAAGAAAATAAAGTTAAGCTAATATTGGTTTGAGAGTAGACAATTCATGCTGAAATAAGATAAAATGTCAAGAGAGATGATCGTAGCAATATAAATTGATAATATTATGCTGAACAAAAATATTTTAAATTATGAGAAAACAAAAATATGCATTTTGGATGATTTCTTTTACAATAATGTGTGTTAAAATTATTAATGGATAATTTGGAATAATATGCAAACTGTAAGAAAAAATGTGTACAATTTTTATAAAATAAATATTTTGACATTTTTGTTAAATATTTCATTTATATACATGTTTAGTGCTATTCATTTCACAATTTCAGTCAAAGAAAAGTAAATGTATATAAGAAACAGTAAATCTACAAGGGCATAAAAATACGATCACAATAGTATGAACTGAGAAATTCCAACCAATTTGAAAGAAGGGAAGCAGACACACAAGTAACAGACACGTTTACATGTATCTCCCTGTCTGGTAAGTGGCTAAATGGGTGGCCAGAGCGAGGACTGAGGAGAGTCCAGGAATACCATCAAATCATTTCTCAGAATTCCTGTTTTTGCTAAGAATTTTTTTGAGAGGGCCAAGGCAGCAAACACAGCTCTTTGAAGACGTGTGTACACAAGAGAGATGCTAAGAGGACTGTCTGAAAGAACAAGAAGAGAATGGACAATCCTCATCACTAGCTAGGAGAGGGGCTACCCTCCTCTACTCCTGGAGATAAGAAAGTTTACTTGCAAAGAATGATAAGTGAATACAATGAATAAGTGTACCGAGGTCCGTAAACTGCTGACAATGAGAAGAGACAATATACTACATAAAAATCCCTTTCCACACCCTAATCACACTAGGCAAACCAGTTAAACAGAAAAAGCCTAAATATACAGCATTTGGGGTAGATGGAAATGAGTTATTTTACAAAGTAGGTCTCCTTTGAATTCAAAAGCCCATTAGCAGACAAATTGACTACACATTTGAACTTCCTATCAGTGTTTAATTTCTATGTACAATTATGAGGAATAATCACCAGGAAATAACAAATATTGCAAAACATTTTAAACAAACAAAGACAGAGACTAAAACACCAATAGAAGACTAATAATTCATTTGAATTTATTGATTCAACAATGTCATTCCAGTTTGTATCTTAGTAGTAAGAATAATTATTTGAATGGAGAACTCACACAATAGATTTGAAACATAAGTTTTGCGTAACACTTAGCGAAAGATTGTCAATATATTTTCTACTATTAAAATAATATATTAATATTTCTTACACAGATTATAGTCATTAAGACCTATTGGACTGAAGACTGTAATTCGAAGAAAACATTTTCCTGTTTTGACCAGTTCATATTATTCATTATAGAATAATGTGTGAGGATGTTTCTGTCAGCTTTGTTTGCAATATGCATTATTCTCATTTGCAGTCAATAACTTGACAGGCAGGTAATTCCCAGAGGAAGAGTGAAAATGAGAGAGAAAGAGAGAGAGAGCGAGCAGGAGAGAGAGAGAGAGGCTATTTAAGCACTTACTTTGCAATGCCACATAATTTAACTCTGCCTTTCAAGCTTCTTTTTTATGACATCACACAAAAAATTCCACAGAACAGAGTTTCATAATTAACTTCATTTCTACTTTTGGTATTTTTGATTTTATGAGAAGCAGTGTATCTAAATATTATATGTCATCCTGATATCTTGTAACCTACTTAAAATGTGTTCTCCTTTCATTTAAAAGGTGAGGGAGGGTAAGAGATATCTTTGGCATGATTAATAAGCCCAGACCTTTAAACTGTTTCTCCTGTAACTGTCAAAAAACCAGATCATAATATTTAGTACTCCAGGTATTTATTTAAGTCATGGTGTTGTTAGGAAAATACTGTTGTACACATTTCACATCTTTTTGTAATGGAAGTGTCATGGTACCGTTTTGTTTTGTTTGTTCCAACTCTAACCCAGAACTCAAAGGTTGTAAGTTCAAGTTTGGAAAACCAGATGAATATATTTTCCCTCAGGAATTGGAACTCAAAAGCAAACATACATATTGTAGGGATAGCTGGATTGATAGGCAGGGAGAGACAGATTTGGGCCCCTGCCACTTGTGTCTCCTCATCTGCATCTAGATTTTAGTGAGCAGTCAGAGGCTGCCGGTCTGCAGGTTTTTAGCTGCTCACCACAAGGTACAGTGTGTGACACTAGACTTCCCCCAATTCCCCTAACTCCCTTGCTTGAAGTGAAGCTAACAAGTTTCTTGCCCTCGGGGTTGTCAGAAGGGGGTCTTATGTTTCCCTTTTTCCACCCCCAAGAGAGAGAAAAACAGGAAAAGCCCCTCACCATGTTAGATGCTTCCCCTTCCCAAATTTATCCAGCCCCTCACGATGAGCCCAGCAACCAATCAAGTAGGGCCCCCTCCCGGGGATGGTGATGTCAGGCCCCAAACCCTATAAATCTACAACCCTGGACCTGCTCAGGGAGTGTTCCAGTTCCATTGGAAGTCAACGTGTATATTCCTTCAATCAAGCTGCAAAATGGTTCATGAAATGCTACTGCAAAAGGATTGTAACTTTGCTTATCACCGCCATCAGTCAAAATCTCAAAGACAATTACTTTTACTTCTCTTCTGCTTATCAAATCTCAGTCAATGATATTAACCAGGACAATGTAAATTTTATCTAGAATCATAGCAGCAAAATAGTCTGAAATTGGATTTGCTTTGTAATTGTTCTGTTATAAATAGAGTGAAATGGAAGTTGAGAAGCCTAATCCAAGTTATAGGCATAGTTCATAATGCATTTTTTTGTTTGCATTCCCGGGTGTTTTCAGAGGACAAACCTCACACTCCTAGTAATAGATAAGTGTTATTTACTGGGAAGTTTCTCCCATCTTTCACTCTCTCTATTTTCCTAAACATTCTCTGGGATATTATTGAGCTTTTCTTCCATGAATCTTGCAACTGGGATATTATTGAGGTTTTCTATGAAACTTATGGTTTATTCACAATATCTCTGTACAACACTCTCTATATGTCTTAGAAATTCCCCCAAGGATATAAAACACTTAGGGGTATATTTAATTTTTTTCTCAAATATATATTAACTGAGCATCCACCTCGACCCTGAGCCAGACACTATGCTATACACTGTGAATGAAAATTAAAAGGCAACTTTACAACTGCATCCTGTATGCTTAATGTCATCATGTATATTTGTAAAAGAGAAAAATCTATTTTTAATGGTGTTTAACAAGATCTGGGCAGAAAAATGAGGCAGTCAACATAGATCCAGGGCCCTGAAACTTTACATCTAACTTTCTACCTCAATTGATACTGTGCATAGTTTTGCTTATGTGATTGAATTGCTGGACTTGTGTATGGTTGTGTGGAATGAGTAGGTCTATAAATGGTCATGGGAAGATGGAATATGTTGCCTAAGTCAATATTCAAAGTGGTTTTTGGAAGGGTATGATCTGCAATAGTTCTTAACCCTGAAGTGCTATGTTTAAAGATATGCAAAAGTATACTCTCCAAATACCTTCCTGATTAGTTTCTCCATGTTTTCCGTAACCTATGCAACCAATTCCTACATTAAATCCTCTGTTACAAATATTCAGTTATTTTAATGGTTGAATTCTGACTAACACACTCCAAAGCATTTCGAGAAAATTACTATTTATAAATGCTTCCATATGTCAGTGATTTATCACTGAGGAAATACAGTCGACAATACATAATAACCTAGGTATAATTACTGCCCATGCAGATTGTGAATGCTTTGATACAGAACCCCTCTCTTTACTTCTACACGCTAAGAAAGGGAAGTTGTCTGATTTTTATCAGAGGCACCAAAACAATTCACTTGAAAGTAAATAGAGCTCATGAGTTTGCTTGCATTACTTGACTCCGGAAAAACATATTTAAACTTGACATCAAATGTTGCCAGCATATGACAAAATATTTTGTCTCAAACCTTGATTTGAGGGAGAATTAACATAGTCAATTTGTAGAACAATTGGTTTTATTTGGAAAAAGGAATAATACTACAATCCATAATATACACAAAGCACATGATGGTGAAGAGTAAAAATTTACTTGTCAAAAGTGGAGGAGAAGTTCCAAGGGGACTTATTTTATCTGTTGTATGCAACTGTTTGTAGAAGAGAATTGTGCGTATATTAGAAGACTTAAAATGTATGTATGGTAAAGAGAGGCAAGAGATAAATATTGAGTTTTGCAGTCTTTTAAAGGAAATATGTGTATTTGTTAACAATCGTGTTTCTCTACATTTCTGTATTTTAAATACTATGACTGTCAAGGTGTGCAATTGCTGCAGCCAGCCAAGCCTCAGACAGAATACATTCGGTTTTGTTCAGACTTTCTCAGGTCCTATTCCATTTCTCAGGTGCAGGAGCTTTGGCCAGTATTCAACTGTCAATACTTGATTCTCAGGTCTCTCGCTCTATGTAAACATTCCAATCCTGTTACAAAAATGGACTTACTCTAATCCTCTTACTACCAGGCATTCGGCAGCCTGGACTATCCTGCCACAGGAGTTTCTCTGTGCAACGTGCACAGAGTTAGCAGTTAGTCAAGCTCACATGCCTTCTCCTTTCCCGTATGCTACAGCACATCTCGAGAGCGGTATGTTTTAATCCCTCCATGAGGACTGATGATTTATCATTCTCTATTTCTGTCCAGTTGTGTGATAACTCAATTCTAGTGTGTTTTACTCAAACCAGATAGGATCTACAGCAGGATCAGTCTTCCTTTAAAACTGCCACTGTCACTCACCCCTTCACTAAGTCCTGAGCTTTCTGCTGTAACTTGTCTACAGGGCTTCTGATTGCTTCTGATTGCTTGTTTCAGCATTCAGGACAAGCCTCCACGTGGCTTGGACAGGACCCTAGAGTTCACTGCACTCTCGCTGTGGCTTTGCTGCTCACAAAATGGATATTCTCTGTCTTCTCTAGGACCAGTCTTTCTTCATTACACCAAGAGTTTCTGAAACTTTTGTATGTTATACAATTAAATAAGCATCAATTTCAACTGTGATTGAAATAATCTAATTTAAACATTAGGTCATCACTCCTAATTAGACATGTGAAAGACTTGGTAGGAAACAATATCTCTGTCCACTCAGTATTGTGCTCCTTATGCATCAGTCTTTGTGCCTAACACTGTCCACATGGCACCCTGCTCTGCAGCACGAATGTTGCTTTCACTGTGCGTAGTAAAGACTTGGTAATGACTACAGAGACTCTTAGTTCCTCTAACTGCAAATAATCAGTGCTCACACTTTCCCTGTCCTCTTTTTACGGTGTTTTGTAAGTAAAAAATACTATTTCTGCAGACAGACACTGAACTCCTATGTAATACCGGGGCATAATTTTCAAAAAATGCCTACCCCTATTACCGCGGGGAACAATCTCTCCCTCTGTATTTTCTGTTGCAGTGCTCTGATGGTTTTCCTTTTTCTCCGATTTCTACTGTAGATTATAAATGATACTGAAGAACTGGCTTTATTTTGCTTGGAGAAATTCCCACATTTAGAAATGTCAAAGTCATCGCTGCTGTACGAAATGTCATTGATTTTATGATAATACTATTTGCTTCAGAATGAAGCACACTTTACCTGAATTAAGTAGCCTACAGTTAACAATTTAACACGGTTTGTTAGGTTTAGCATGTCCTATTTAACATATCCTACCAATGCCCAATTGCTAATTGAAATTCTAAGCAGCTTGGCATGTACAAGTTTACACTGTCATTTACAAGATCCATGGATCTATTTTCGATGCCCATTTTGGAAGTAATTGGATTTCCTTCCATATTTCCATAAAATGCTATGTCAATGAAAGTACTCAAACTTACTCCTAAATATGTTAAATAATAGTTTGTTGTTTTGTATATATTTTAAATGTTTAATGCCTACTCTTAATTATGATCTCCATTTATGAAAATAATTTTCATGTCATCTTTCTGAGAATGTAACACACTTAAAATAACTGGCAATCTAGACATACGTGGCGACACATCTCTGCATAATGCAAGCATGCCTTTAAATTAGATGTAAGGATGAAACAATTTTTACACATTTCAATGCTATACCTACATTAATTTTAACATTAAGACTGGGACAGGTGTTGGGGATTTAGCTCAAGTGGTAGAGTGCTGGCCTAGCAAGCACAAGGCCTTGAGTTTGATCCCCAGAACCACCCACCCTCGTAAAAAATTGGGATAAACAATATATCACAGAAATTCCCTCATCTTTCTCCTCAGTCTTTAAAGTTATTATATAATAGTTCACCTGTTTTAAAAAACATGTAAATGGTTTGAAATGCTAAAGTAAATGAAATGATACGATAAAGTTTGTAAATGAAATGAAAAAGTTTGTATTCTTTTGGGCCTGGCCTCTTTCACTCAACATATTGTTTTGTAAAATGCATAATTTGATAGGTTATGATAGGGGTTGATTTTATTTATCTTATTAAAATATAGTGCTTAATTGTGTGAATGCTCCACATCAAATACTAAAAAGTCAGTTCGCTATGCCCTGGTTGGCACTTCGTTCCACAGCATGCTGGGCTTCACTTTACTGTTTTCCCAAGTGTAGGGAAACAGGATACTCACACACAGTGCATGAAGAGCATGCATTACACAAGGGACAGCTGAAGCCAAAAGTTCATAATTATCTCATCCCAGATCTCTGGAATGCTCCCTCCCTGCAGCGGAGTCTCTACTGCATATGTCCCATTTGCACAGCAGATGAAAGACCCTGCAAAGCAGACCATCCTGGGTTTTATATTCTGCAAGGTCATGTGACTTGGAAAGTTAAAGTGGTGAAGGACATCCAGTTTGTAGAGGGAAATAGAATGCTCCCAGTACCTATTTATCACAGCACATTTTACAGTTATTAAGAAATATAAATAAAAACAGGTGGACAACTGGGTTCATCCAATGTGAAGAACTGACCTGCGTTTCATTTGTTTCAAGTGTGTAGTTTGAGGGACAATACATGCGTGTTCATTCAATATATACTAGAATTATTTGAATGTATGTCTAGAAATTATTGGGATGAGAAATGTATATGTACATATTAAGCTTTAAATAGCATTATCAAGCAATTTCCCAAAGTAAACTAACTTTCTTACATGACGACACTGGGACTTATTTTCCCACTTTGTCATCATTCCTTAATATTACACAATTAGTTTTTCTTTTTGTTTTTATTTACTCTCATGAATAGGGGTCAGTGAATGCTGATTTATATGGCAGGTGCTGGATTACTACTAATTATTAGCAGATGCATTATGTACATTTATATATCATGTTTGAGAATTTTTTAGAATTTCTATTTTTGCTCATGTGTGTCTTTTTATATATTGTTAAAATTAGTATCTGAAATTAATAATTCTAATGTCTAGTTTAGAATCTGTGTATACATGAGAAAAACTGGTCAATTTTATTTTGGCTTGTAATGTCTTTGTGTTCAAAATTATCAGGACCTTAAAAATAAGTTGAGAATATTGATTTTTCTTCAGTTCGTCAAACATTATTATTCAGTTTCTCTCTTTCTGTTAGATGTTCATTCTTTATTAATGTTTTATTATTATTGTAGCATGTATATGCTTCTGGGACTTATTAAAATTTGCTTTAAATTAGGACTTTTATTGACTCTTGGTAAAATTAGAACTAAACCCACTTCAATTTCGTTTTGCTCCATTTTGCTCTTCATGTTATGTCTTAGCCACTTCCCTAGTCACTGAGAAACAATAACTAAAACCCACTACTTAAAGGAGGAGAGATTTATTTTGGCTCCTGTTTCAGTCAATAAGGCAGGACATAGGGGCATAAAGGAGGAACAGTGGATCCCTTCTGTGGCAGGAAGAAAGCGGAGAGTGAAGAGAAGAGCCAGGGAGGGAGATGGACTCCTCAGGCTACGCCCCCACTGACCTGTCTCTGCATCCGGGCCCCACCTCTCAACACCAAACCAGCTATAGAGCCCCCAAATCTAGCCTCCTTTGGAAAGGCCTGCCCCCGCCGCTGAGCACTAGAGGCTTTGGGGAGACATCCAGATATAAACCATAACACGCTATCATATTTAACTTTCAATTCTGCATAAACTTAAAACCAAACGTCTCCTTACTGTTTTGAATAATATACATTAAATTTACTCCTATAATTACTTTTCCAATAGTTTTATTTCTTTGCATTTCCTTTCTTGAAGATGGTTAAGCACATCCTTTATTGCTCTTTTAGTGAAGTTCTGCTGGTAATTATTTTTCCATTATTGTTTCATTGAAATCCCATTATTTTACCTTTATTTTCTAGGCATTTCAATTGAGTATAGAATTTGAAGTCAGCAGTCATTTTCTTTTAATAATCTAAATACAGACGTTTCTATTTCTTCAATTGTTTTCACTGAAAAGTTACCATCAGTCTTGCAGTTGCTCCATTCAGAATAGCGTGTGTGTATGTGTGTGCATGCGCACGCACGTTTCTTTCTACATATAAGCTTTTTATTATCAGAAGTTTTGCTATTTGTACTTTTGAGTTTACCTTGCTTACAATTCATAGAACTTAAAATTTTGATCTGTTGTCTGATCACATATAGCCAGATATAAGTAAATATTTCTTTAAATATCACTTGTATCTTTTTTTTTCTTGTATCTTTTCTTTTCTGTATGTTTCACAGACATATAGAAGCCTTACCACTGTTTTCAATACTTGGTTTGTGTGTTTTCTTGTTTTTCTTTATATCTGTCTGACCTTCAATTAATATGAAACTAAGGGATAGCACAGTTGTCTATTCTTTTTTTGTTTGTAATTTGCTACAAATACATACATTGAATTTGTAATCTAATTTAAAAAGTAAATTCTCAAATATCTCATTTTTGTCTTTCAAAAATTAGAGGTAGGCTGGGGATTTAGCTCAGTGATTAGAGTGCTTGCCTTGCAAGCACAATGGCCTGAGTTCGATCCTCGGCACCACAAAAAAAAAAAAAAAATTAGAGGTAACATTTCCCTTAATAGATTAAACAAATACTTTTGAATGGTGTTTATACTTAAGTCTCTGTTGATAATTGTGTTTCTGTTTCTTTTTTTTGTACTTTTTCTAGTTTTAAGTCACGAAATTGCAATTACTGAGTCACTGACATAAATTCTGATTTTTTTTTTTACTGAATTCCAAACATTGCATATAAATATATCTAGAGGTTCTAGATGATCTTTTTCTCCAGTAAGGATTTATTTTTCCTTGGCAAGGAGACACAAAAGCGATAATTTTGATGCAGTTGAGGATACATTTTAGGCTCTGTAAGGTTGAAATATTTCTTGTTTGCTTCTACTATTTTTCATCTTAAGGGTTACTTTTCTCTGCTCTCAACTGAAATAGTCTTCTCCTGCTTAGTAATTCAAGTAACAGATTGTGGAAATCCTTGCTTCATTTGTTAGTTTTCTGCTCAGTTTCTTAATCTCTCCACTAGTGTTTAGAACGCTTAATGACTAACAGATACTGTAATTGGAAGGAAATTGCAAGCAGAAATTCCAGCATGCTTTATCAAGATCTACTTTCTCTTCAAATCTTGGCCCTTGATTTCCAGCCTGCTTTGAAAACTCCAAAACCTAACTTTGATCTCTCTTGCCCACTGATATTTTCACATGCCCTACAATCTTACTTTGTACTTTATACTTGATCTTACCAGTGCAGATGATTATTGTCAAATGTCCTGAAATTGTCACTTTACTGAAATTGCCTCTTAGGGTAACCTGAAAAATTGAACAGCAGCAACTGTAGTAGGTCACCACAGAACCAAGCTTTCGCTGTATACAGAACAGGCAATGTAGAACACCAGCTGAATTGTATCCGTCACACTTTTTTTAGCTGGGCTTCAAATGAAAGCTCAATGTGAAAAAAGGAAACCTCCTGGATGCATGATTGAAGTACTATGTAGGAACTATTCTGTCTTGTAAAAATAGGTTTATGAGCATAACTTTCTTAGTCCAGTAAGAAGAACCAAGAATTACAAGTAATGATGCACTTAGAGAAGCCCAAATCTAAGGCAAGACGCAGGTTACAAATTAGAAGTCATTTTGTAAATTGTACAAGTACTTCTGCCTTGTAGAACAGCTGATATTATATATCTATTAATTGTATTCCCAAAGAAATATAAAAAAGGTATGCCAGTCTCGATTTTTTTGTAGAGGAGAAAGAGATATGCATATTTTTATTTCAATAAACCAATGGAGAATTAGAAGCTAATTGGTACTTCCTGTCCACACGTCACCTTTCTTGGATCCCACAGACCATAGTGTGATGGTTGTTTATAGTGTCTCCAGAAGTAAGGTTTATATATTTTTCTAGCTATTGATGTATGTTTTTGAGATAGGAATTATTCTACTATCATGATTGATAGACATTAAGTCTAAACAACTTCAGTTGTATATAGTTTTTATCTTTTTTTTTGTTTTTATCATTTACTCCTTTGGCATTAAGGAACTTTATAGAAGTAATAAATAATGGCAGAGTAAGTACTGATGATTTACACACGCAACTTTCTTAACATGTAAATTGCACAATTGCTTGTCTCTATGCATCTTAGGCTAAATTACTGTGAGTAATGGGGAGAGAATGTTTATACTGAAGCTTCTAAGAGATAAACAATAAATAACATTCTTCAGTAGTTTTTAGATAATGCCTAACAGAGAGAGAAATGCCATCTCTTATCTGTATGTTCTATTAAAGTCAAATTATCTGGGTGTTGTATATATCTCTGAAAAGATCATTGCAGAAGATTAGAAAATCATTGTGGCAAACAATGAATTTTCATGTGTTGATAAATCTAAGGAAAGAGACAGCATGCCAAAAATAAAAAAAAAAACTAAAATAGTGCAGTAAAAAGCACAAAAAATTTTGAAAATAAGTGTACAGTATTTTTTTTTGAATCATGCAGCATGAGTGAGTTAGGTATGTATGCTATTACACAATTTCATCCTAAACAAAAGTAGGCAACTAATGGTAGTTCAAGAACAGAAGTTTATCTTTAATTTACAGCAAATCATTCTTCAAAAATTCAATAGTCTGGGGTTGAGGATTTAGCTCAGTAGTAGAGCACTAGCCTAGTAAGTGCAAGGCCCTAAGTTTGATTTCCAGTATTGCTCCCCCCAAAAAGAATTCAGTAGTCTATATCACTTAGGATTGTTTGTATTTGCATTGTAATACTTTTACATGATTTTAAAATGTATTTAAAATTAACAGATCCTTTCTGATTCACTACTGAAAAGCATTGTGCATATATATTATGTAGGAGTTTTTTAAAACATTGAAAATTATGACTTATACAGAGTTCATTTAATACTTCAGATATAATAAATATTAGCATAATTTTCACCTAACAATTAAGTAGTTTCCTCAGACATGAAATCATTAACTTGACAATTTCACAAAATCTAATTACCATAAAAGCTATTACAAATAAAATGACATATATTTATAGAAAATGTGGGCAAATATTTGAGAGATTTTCTATATGATTTAAGTACATTTTGGATAATAATGCAGTTCTCTATACATAAAATCAATTTAATGTAGTAAATGTGCACAGAAGGAATTATTGTGAATGGAATAACTGTAATGAACAAAGTGAGAATTTCAGATTTTTTTTTCAAAATGTATGTCTGAGAGAAATATTGCCATAGTAGATATATTTATATATACAGAGTAAGTATCATAATTCTTCGATGTTTTCATGATGTCTTTATATTGTACTGGAACAAAAGAAAGTCACTATGTCATAATACTGTTGTAAATCATTTAACGTGAAACACAAATTCATTTACAGTGACTTTACACTGATGTCTGCAAATCTTTTTAAACTCCTCAAAAACAGCTTTAGGCAAAATCCGAATACATACTGTGTTAGTACACTTTGCATGTAATAGAATTTTCTTTAGGCATTAAATGTGAAGTAAGACACTTTTCTCTTAACTAAACAGTACCAAACTATTTTGCATTGGTTACCAAATTATGTGACATTTAGGTATGTCTCTTACATGCTTAAAATTTGTTATACTTCAACTTTTGTTTCCACATTTACCATATTTTAACTTCTAAACATTTTTACAATTGGAGATATCTTATTAATCCCTAGTTCATATCTCCAGGAACCAAGGTAAAATTAACTTGTCTGAGGAGAATAAGCACGAGTGGGTCTACTTCTCTTTCTGGAACACAAATGGACAAAGTAGTTCCTGTTGTGCTTTGACTATTTTAGTCCATGAATTTGCTAGCTGATGTACATCTTTATATTTGCTAATCAATAAACTTGCCAAATAAATAGCGTAAGGTTTAAAATGTACTAATATTTTCAGTCTTATAATTGAAGATTTGTCAGATCTCACAATAGATTACCATGGACATATTTCACATAGAAAACAAAAGCCACTTGGTGACCTTACTTGAAGCCTTCAGCAGTTTTTCCATATCAAAGAACCACTTACAATTCTATATGAACATGGCAGTCCCAGCTTTTAAAATAGTGTTTTAGGTCAACATTGGAGCCAGAGTGCCAAGGTTAAGTAAGAGAGGCTCAGTTAAATGGAATTTCAGTTAAATAACGATTGCTTTTATAAATATGCCCTGTGCATGTACTTAGGACATATTTATACCAAAACTGTCATTATCTGGAATAAAAATTACCTAGGCACCTTGTATTTTTGCTTTCTACATCTGGCAAAATCAGTAGCAGTTCATTGGCAAATGTGTAGAGGTATTGGTAGAGTTTTGTGCCTATACTTAGAAGGTCAAAATACTGTTTTATTTTGTAAGCCACTAAATCTCCCTGGAGTTAAATTTATAGGTCAATAAGTAATATGAGTTTTCTTCCTATATAAGATCTAATTAAATAGCATTATTAATTCATTATACATAACAAAAATAACAAAATCATATCTGTTTAATATGGAATACAGCCCATTAAGTGTTCTGGAAAAAAACCTTGTAAATTATTAAAACAGAATCAAACATTTCTTATATTTTCACTTACAACTTAGATTCCCTTTCATTAAACATAATGTTAATGAAATAATAGAATGAATTGTGCAAATAAAAAGACTATTCAGTGATTTTATTCATTCTTTTTCACTGGCCTTTTGCAGGTAGCAATAACTAAAATGCATGACAGTGAAGCCAGCATGAACATGAAATATTTGTAAGAATATAGTATTAGTAATGTGTGGAATCTGCAAAGGTTGATCTCATAAAGTAGAAAGTAGGATAGTGGTTTCCAGAGGCTGGAGGGAAGGCAGTAGGAGGTGTTAAGGAAAGGTTGATTGGTGAGTGCTAAGTCAAATTTAGGAACAAGAAGGTCTCGTGTGCTGTTATTCATTCTGGTGATTACAGACAACAATAATGTAGTGCACATTTCAAAAATCTAGAAAGAAAAGATTTTGAATGTTTTTTATCACAGAGAAAATGTGAGGAAATAGTTACGTTTAGCCTGATTTAACCATTGCACAATGTATACATGCATTGAAAAATCTGTTGTTTATTGATGTGTATATATTTTTTTGGTTTTGTACCAGTTAAAAATTAAACTTTGTTAACATTAAAGAAATAAAGGAAAAAAGCGACTGCAGATAAAATCAGAAACACTGTAAATACAAAAATAAAACACATAGTTTATTCATACAGTATTAAAATTGCACTTATTTCCTTTATCCAAACATTGTAGATTTTTAAAGTAAGAATTCATTTTCTTATTTTCACGAAGAGGAACATAGAAAAGCTATTTGCTGATTTTGTAAGTAGAATACAAGGATAATTGAAATCGGAACTAATACATATTCACATTTGTTATTGTTCTCTTTTCTTCATGCAACATAGAAGTTTAGAAAGAGTTTCTCACATAGAACTCTTCTAATATGTAAGTTGTGTTTAATATTTTTGTTTTTTGTGGGGGTTTGTTTGATGCTTGGGATTGAACATCAGACCATGCTACTACTGAGCCGTGGCCCGACTCCTTGTTTAGAATGATTTTTTATTTTGAGACAGGATCTCACTAAACTGCCAAGGCTGGCCTTAAACTTGTCATCCTTCTGCCTCAGTCTCCTAAGTAGCTGGGATTACAGGTATGTGCCATCCTTCCAGGCCCCTTCTTTTATTCTAAAATCTATTTATTCACTTCTTAAATTAAAATTGATGAAACTAATAAGTTGGATTATTTTTACCCATAAATGACTAATTATTCACATTAATAACTTTAAACACACTGTATGATAGGTAATTCTTAGCTAGAACTTGTGGTTTAACAACATATACAATCTAAAAAAATGAAATGCTAATATATTTATGTACATTAAATATCTGAAAAAATTTCATTATGTTAGTATTTCTTATTTTTAATTGTAATCAAATAAACATCTACACATATAAATTATATTAGGTTTTGTAACATTTTTCTCAGAAAATTCTAATTATACCTGAAATGTTATTCTTTTTTCTAAACCAATGCATCAGAGAACTCAGGTCTCCAGGCCTTATGAACACTGATAATTGGACAAGGATATGGCCTAGATATTTCTCAATGTCTTGCATACATTTGTTCCAGTATAATTGATAGAACTAAATATATATTTCTAAACATTCTAACATTACACACATTGAAAATCAGAGCAAGTATTTTATAATAAGTAAATCTGTTATATTTATTATAAAATCTGGTTTATTTTTTATATTTATTTGTTTTACTGAAACCAATTAAAGATCAAGCGCCTCACTGAGTATGAAATTATCAGTGTGACCCTTTCTCATATTTTACTTCCACAAATGCCAAGGACTTATGACATTAATATTCAAGTCTGATATAAGTCTTAGTGACTGTCTCAATCCATATGATTAGTTTATTCATATCCATATTGTTGAAATGGACTTGAAAGATGAAGCTAAGAAATACAAAAGAATGGATTTGTTTATGTAGAGATTATTTTAAGCTTGCTGGAAGCAGCAGAAAAATCCCAGGGGAAGAAAAAAGAAGCTACCAGGCAATCTGTGTGCCTCTCATCTTCAAGCAGTTCCTAGAGGTTACACATAAGAAGATTAGGAAGTAAAACAGAATTGCGATTGAAAAGCTTTCTAGTGAAAACAAATTTACCATGTTTGTTTGCATGTATTTTCCATCAGTTTTTGACAGTGGCATGATATAGAACAATAATTTGATAATTCAGTACATTAGAATTATTTCCTATATGAGCAAATTATTAGGAAATGTTTGGCTACTGGATACTGTTAGTATTTCCACCAGTTTTAAATGACTATTTGAATCCTCTTAGCTAATTTAAAAATAAAAAAAATAAGAAGGAAATCAAACATTGCTTCAATGGAGTACATTGTTAGCTGCTTAATTTTCTATGTATATTTAATATAATAATGTAGCATTATATATGTGATTTCTTTTTCAGTTTACCCACATTGCAGGCTATACAAAAACATTTTGAAAAAAATATTATTTCCATCTCAGTAACAGTACAAATAAATATGTGGGCAACCAATAAGTAAGTACGCAAAGAAAGAATGAGCAACCTTTTATTAGATGCACTGGGAACTCCAAGGCATAGCTGTTTAATCTCTTGAGCTAAATTCTAGGGTCAATTTTGTAACTATGGGAATCATCTTTTTCATATGGTACTATTGTAAAAGTGGCCAGGGAATACTTCATATGAAATTTGGGAGATGAAAAACAGTAACTACAAATTCTTGTGGTAAAAATAGTGATTAGAGACACAGTGGTGGGTCTCGCCCATCCCTTTGCTCTTCTGCTCCGTGTCCAGGCCATCTTCCTGATCGTGGGCCAGCTCTGCTGCACAATAGCAGCACTGTGACACCAGAGGGTATAAGTTTACAGACACAACAGTTGAACAGTTTCCTGGAAACCAAATTACAAACGTTCACTTTGCAGTCTGGCTTCGACAGGTGCGGGTGTTCAGCTTCCACCGTGGTCTTCTTGTCTTTTCACTTCTGTTGGTGCTTTAGAGCGATTGCTCAATGACTTGAATTTTTTTTTTTGTGGGGTTTTTTTTTTTGTGTGTGTGTGTGTGTGTGTGTGTGTGTGTGTGTGTGTGTGTGTGCTGGGGATTAAACTCAGGGCCTTGTGATTGCTAGGCAAGCACTCTAACCACTGAGCTAAATCCCCAGCCTCAATGACTTGATTTTCCTCAATTGGTACTCCCCTCCATTCCAATTCTCCACTTCCTGAGTTCTACCTACACCATTACAAGGATTTTTCCTATAGTAAATATCCTGTGTCATTCTGTGAATTTGTGCTTCCCTCACTAAAATAATAAATGATACATCCATCTTCAGTGGTTTACATTTTATGGCAGTTTTAACACTGGCACAGTTAATAATTTAACAGAATATGTGAGCCTAAAGGAGAAAAGGCTTTTTTGACTGAAGGGTTCTGAAGTACATGTCTGAGGTTGGGTGGGTCCAAGGTAGAAATATCATGACAAAGCAAAGTTGATCATTTCATGGCAGCCCGGAACTAGAGGTGGTGGAAAGACCTATAGAGGAAGGGGCCAGTAACCAGATATAGTCCCCAGGTGAAGTCTGATGCACCCAGACACACAACTAGAAGTATGCTTTACTAATCTCCTAGACATATTTTAATCCAGTCACACTGACAATCAAGATTAACCCTCACGTCTATCCTCTGGCCAACTTCATACCCAAATCCATCTTAAACCTCCCTTAAACTCCAAGTAGAGAAAATAACAAGGCTATAATTCTGCCCATCACGATGTATCTCTCCTGTGTACATCAAAAAATTCATGAATTGTTTCCCTAAAATTTCTACAGTTTCAGTATTGCTCAGAATTTCAAACCAAAGTCTTCTCTAAGACTATGAACACCTGTAAAATTCAAAAAGCAAGTTACATTATCCAAAAGAGAGAAATAGCACGTTAGAAATAAATAGAACAAAAGCAAGACCAAAACCTAACAGCACAAACATTAGGTCCTATAACTGAGTATCAGGCACCTAGGGGAATGGGGGTGAGATCTGAGCTCCAGAAGGCTTAGCAGCTCCACTCTTAGGCCTTGCTGGATGTAACTCTCATGGTCTCCCTCCTGGACTGTGTCTACTCACTGCCTGCAGTTTTTCTCTCCAGATGTTCTATGTTCCTGGAATCTCTAACTTCTTGAGGTCTCCTTTGCAGCATTGGCCTCACTCTCACAACTTCGTGAATTGCCCTCTCAGGGGCTCCTCATGCTGACTCCTGACAGGACCTCCTGCCAGTATTGCCTGACTTCCAGGCCTTCCTTTGACACCTCAGTAGAATGCTTTGTGACCTTACAACTCTTGCATTCTGTGTATCTGCAAAACCAGAATCACGTGCATGAAGCCAGGGTCTGCTGCCAGCTCAAGCAGTAACTTCCCCCTAGGCCCTCTTGAACCAGGTACCCCAGTCTCTGAGCCTGGATGGCTTAGCATGGTGAAATGAGTCCTAGGAAAGAGATCTAATGGCAGGCCTTCTGGACCAGAGTGCACAGGGGCTCTCTTCTCAAACGAAAATTTACACTTCTTCCTCTGATCCTGCTATGGGTAAGATTTTGCTGATTGGTGAGATTCCCGTAAGATACATTTCTTGTTGTTCCAGTGCAAAGTAGTTGGCTGTTTTTTAATGGTGCTAATCTCTTCAGCAGCCACAACTTCTTTGTCCCAAATTTACTTGTGCTTGTTTCCTGACCAAACTGAAAGGTTTTTCCAAACTCTGTTTTGCTTTCTTCCTGATTCTCATGGTAAATTTGGGCAATAGCAGGTAGCAATACCCGCGCCAATGCCTGAACATGTGCTACTTCAGTTTTCTTCTACCGGTTTAATTAGTCCTTTGCCTTAATTAAGCCTCGCAGCAAGTCTTGGGACACGGGCAAAATGCAGACAAGTTCTTCACAGGAATGAAACACTTGTGGCCTCTAGTCTAGTACCCAAGAGTGTCCCATTATCACAGTTTTAACTGTCAGCATTCCTATCAGCATTCTGGTAACCCGAACCCCCACAAGAATTGTCTGCAAAGCTCCTTTACAGCATTTTTTAGGGCTCCTCTACTTCGCATTTGCAAACCTTTCTGAAGTCCTCTCTTAAAAGTGTCCCAAAGGCTTGGAAACCACACGGTCAGGTAGCGTCCCAGGAACAACCACACTTCTTTGGGTAATAAATTTCTTTGTTGGTCAGCTCTGCAATGCTGAGACCAAAATATGTGACATACATGGCTCAAAAAAGAAAAGGTTTACTAATGTTTCATAGGTGGCTGGCCATAAGAAAGAAAAGTCATGGCAGAGGGCATGGCAGAGCAAAGTTGCTCGCTTTGTACAATCTGGAAAGTGCCTGAGAGGAAGAGACCAGAAAGTGTGTGTGATCCCCATGGTCAAATCACCTTGATTTCCTCAGTCAGATCAGAGATGTCCTTTTCTAATCTCTTAGGTGCCTCTCACAAAGTTGGAAATAGGACTAACCATCACAGAAAATAGCATGAGAGGTTGGAGATTTAGCTCTGTGGTAGAGCATTTGCCTGGCGAGTGCAAGGCCCTGAGTTTGATCCCCAGCACTCCTGCACACCAAAAGAAAATAAGATGAAAGAGTTTAGACAAGAACAAAGAATTCTAAAGAAGGTCTCTGAAATCGGGAAAATTGCACATAGATTTTTAAATAGGTTCTTTATGTGGAGAAGGATGATGGTGATGTTTTAATATAGATGAAGCTGTTGTTTTTACAGTCTGTTTTTGACAGCCAAAGTCTCCTCTTCTTCATTACACTACTTATATTAATCCACGGTATCAGCCTGTTTTACCAAATTCTTCATTTTGTAAACACATGATATGATATTTAGATCTCAGGGTGCACCTTTCCTTTCTAAAAGATTTTGTATAGTATGTTCTTCATATGATTATTGAAAATTAAATGAATAAGGTAACAATAACTTTAATGAGCTTAGCAGTGTGCCTGGCACAGAGCCCATGCTGGCCCTACCGATTGTCTTTAATACCACTATTTTATATGGTATATATTATTTGTCTAAGGACTTAATTTGAGATAATAAGAAATCTTCAAATTTGCATTTAATATTTTGTACCATTTTTAAATATTTGAACTAATTCTTAAAATTCTCAATTCACTAAAAACAATTAAAATGAAATAAAAAATAATAACATATTTGCTGGAACTGAATTCTCTTTAACTGGCACGCATCATCCTGGCCACACCTCAATAAAATTGCTACTGTAAAATGAAGCAAGGTTCACAAAATGTTTAATTAGCAAAGGATTTTTTTTAATATTTGACAGGAATATCTGATGCACATAGGTGTTTATTAACCCAGCCTCTCCTGTTTTTTGCTCATTTTCTCCCTGTTGGCATCAACTTCCCAGCAAGATGGTTACAGCAGCTATGGTGCCTGTATAAACTCAGTACACAATAACAATCTCAATATACAAACCCATATCCATAGGTGGAAATTCAAAAGTAACTACTGTGCCACAGCATGTGAAGCATTCTTTTACAACACAGTGAAATACATCAATCTTTTTCTAAATAGCCAACAACAACCACTAAAAACAGCATGCATTCATTCTCAGAAATTCTCCTTGGACACAAAAGTGCCTTGGTTTCCACTAACCTCTACCTCCTCATTATATTCTAGTACTGTAGGTTATGCATCAACACACTTAATTTCTTTTTTGATTTTAAATCAGGTAACCAACTTCTAATTTACTAATGATTTCTGAATGCTTTTTTATTTATGGTTTGGGGCTATTTGCATGGCAGTCATTTAGCAAATTAATGTAGATGAAAAGCAATAATTTTACAGATGTTTATTGCAATCATGCTGTCATCCCATACTTAAAATGCTAATCTACTGACTTCTATTCATTAGAGACGAGCTCCACTTACTTTGCAACATTAGTATTTTATAACCTGGGGTGTTCTGAAGTAGGCTGAACTTTAGAATTTTAAGCATCCTTCTCAGAATTGATTTTTAAAGAGTAAATGCATTTTATTTCTTATTACTTTAAAACTACCCCTCCTCTGGTTGATATTATACAATCTTTGATTCTTTGCGTTACTGTAAGCTCCAGTATAGGCTAGATGCTTCTATTAATTTTATGTTTCAAGTAGCATAATCAGGATTGTAGCTTGAGAAAAAATAGGCGCTCTAGTGAGGACAAAATCCTCAGAAGAGCCAAAAATCAAATCTTGTGAATGGCTGAAACATAGCGGGACAAAGAGATGGACTAGGATTAAGATCAAATGTCAATAGGATATCTATCCCTAGTTGGAATTTTTCTGTACAAATCAGATTTATTCTCTGTGGCAATATTTGTGAAAACCCAGGTTCCTGATCCTCTTGGTATAAATGACAGTCTTGCTTGAGTCATATGCAAACTTTGGATTCATCAGATCAGACGATGGGAAGGGTGGCATAAAAACACCATACCTCACTCTGGAGACCTGAAAATGTTTTGGGGGTGAAGATGGGTTGCACTTCCTGAAATGGCTGTGCTACAAGAAAATTTAAAAACTCAATAAATGAAAGGGTCTAAATGTATAGGAAAAAAATCTTCATTTTCATACATGATGTTTAAAAAATAAATGCTTCAAAATGATGCAATCTTTTCATTTTCAAAACATATTTATTTTAAAATTGGCACGTGGCATCATACAAATATATAAATAATGTATTTTGTATTAGACTGTTATATTTAATATATGTAATAATTTTATTATATATTTATAGATACGTAATATATATTTATACATATATAATAATACATAAATTATATATGTGTATTTAGGACTATATGGAATCAGAGAATACATATGTTCCAAGTACTTCTCTTCAAGTGCTTCCTATAAGTTATTAAATTTATGTATTTAATGTATGTAATATATCTAGACTATCTTTCATTGTGTGCTTCTGTCTTGCAATTTTAAGTCAAGGCATCTTGGGTTTGGCTAACTGATGTGGGAGTAACCATGTAAACAGATGTTTAAAAGGGTGGATTAAACAGATAAATTGATGTGAGTAAAATTTTAATTTTCAAGTAAAAAGTTCCTACACTGATCATTTTGGCCATTTGAATATTATCTTATGCCCGATGTTAGCTTTTAATTTTTTTGGATAGTAGTTGTGACAAATTCTACACTAAAACAAAACCATTCATATGTATCTTTTTTCTAACTAATCTTCCTGAAACCCTTACTTGTGTATTACTTGATCCTGTAGCAATTCTAACTGAAGTTGAAGTTAAACCTCGAACTTGTCTACAAACTTGTTTCTTTTTTATGCTTTCGACCACAACATCCACTACTCTTTAGCCACAGCTTCAGGCCAAGCAAGACTGTGTTCTGCAAGTGTTTACTGCACATTACAGATTTTATAGATGGCAATACTGGAACTATTTCATATTCTACTTCTTGTGCTGGATTGCTCAATATTAGGCGTCAGTAATTAGCTGTGAGAATTTTGACAATTTATTTGACCTGTGTCATTTTGTTCTTATCAGTGATAAAGTGGAAACAATAAAAATGTCTACTTAATAAGAATGGAGGGATAAAATGGACCAATTAGGCAAAATTCTGAGCATAATGCTAATACATCCTCCTTATCATTCCTCATCCTCCTCTTCTCCTACTCCTTTTATCATCATTCTTTTCTCTTTATTCTTTGTCTCTCTGTCTCTCTTTCTCTCTCTCTTTATCTCTCTGTCTCCTACACTGCAGTATTGGAATGGTTCTAAGTTTGTTAAAAATGACTATTTGTACATTGTGAATAGTTCTTGTTCACATTTTAAATGTCAGCAACAATAAATACACACAAGCCTTTCTTCTTTGAAATAGCAGACTTTTATGATGTCATACCCTCTTATACTTGTTCTCCCTCACATCCCGGTTTTGTCTTTGCAAGATATGGCCTATTTGGATCTTTGTCAACTACTCTTATGGTTTTAAGTATCATAATCTACTGATAGATTCATCTTACATCTATTCTATACTTCTGTATCCAACACGCTTTTTTAAAATCTTCTTTCGGAGGACACAAAGGAGTTTCAGTTGTGCAACATATAAAACATAGAATCTCCAAGAAATCCCTCCTTCCCCATCTATTCAAGAAAAAGATGAAAGAAACAAGCAAAGGAAGG
>PVJO010017050.1:0-40212 GCA_004026905.1 Hystrix cristata | reverse complement strand
TTGCCATCCTTATCCAATGTGTTGTGTTAATCAATAGTACATCAATTTTCACTGCTGAGTGGTGTTCCGCGGTGTGCATTGTTTAAACATTCACCCGTTGAAGGGATCTATGTTGTTTGCAGTTACACACACACACACACACACACACACACACACACACACAAATGTGGGGCAGTGCTGGAGATCAGACTCAGAGTCTTGTGTTTGTTAGGCAACCGGTCTACTGAACTAAACTCCCAACCTCCCCTTCTTTCTCTTTTTCTTTTTCCTTTTGAGGCAAGGTGGGCTTTAACTCAGCTTTAACTCACTACATGGCCCAGGCTGGCCTCAAACTCACAGCTATCCTCCTGCTTCAGCCTCCTGAGTAATGGGATGACAGGCACGTGCCACCATGCCAGGCTCCTCTATTTTCATTTTTGATGTGTTATCTTTTGTAGGGTTCATATCATTTTTTTCTTACATTAGTGAAGATTGAAATCAATGCCTTGACTGTGGCTTTTTCCTAGTTTTTTTAATTTTTGAAACAGAGTCTTGCTAAATTGCCAGAGTTGACTCAAACTTGCAGTCCTCCAGCCTCAGCCTCCCAGAGTGTTGTGACTGCATTTGTTTGCCACCACATCTGGCACATTCTTTGGTTTTTGAATGAGCGTACTTACGAAGCATTAATTTCTTGGCTTTTCTTCTTAAATAGAGGTCTATATTTACCTGTATTAGGGATCAGAGTTGATTCTCCTAGATAATCTGGGGTTTTTGTTGTTGTTCTAGAAATGAAGGGTGTTGTTTCACATCTCAGAAATTCTCTGCTTCTGTAAGTCTCTGCTGCTTCGGGGACTCGCAGGCTGACTTGCTCTCTGGATTAGTTCTTACGGCTGCTGAAACGAATTGGCACAAAATCAGTGACTTAAAAAAACACAAACATATTCTTTCGTGGTTCTGGGTGTTAGATGCTGCCCGAGTCAGCATCCCGCGGGTGAAATCGAGGCGGCAGCAGGGCTGCTGTGGTCCGCAGGCTGGAGTGCAGAGACTGCTCGCCGCCTCCCGCCTCGCGGTACCCGGTGCCGTTCCTCGTCTCTGCCTCCCTGTCCCGTCGCTCCTCCTCTGTGTGTTAAATCTCCTCCGTCCCATTCTCGTATGTTCCCTTATGGAAGCAGTGAGAGTCCACAAATAATCCAGGATAACCGCATCTGTCAGGTCTTCCTGAGGGCTCAGGGATTCGAACCTGCGTTCAACTTCAGAGGTCACAACTTAGCGGAGAACCGACCCCGAAGTGTTAGTGCCCTCACCAGCGCTCGGCTTCATTCCCCGTATCGGTTATACCAAAATACTTCCCATCTGTGGGCTCCTGAAGTTATACAATTCACCTTTCTTTACTCAATCTATTTCTACCTAAGATCAGAAGCTTTTAATTACTCTTCTGGTGAATCTTATCTATTTATTTTTCAGCGCAGCTGTCTTTCACTATGCTTAAAATGCTTACAGGCTGGTTGGTCACCCTTTCATTCGTTCATTTGCAAAAATATTAGCGCTAAAAGTCAGCATTGTGCTTTATCTGGGTTCTACTCACGCAGTATTTTATGGAGAATTTTCAAGATTTGTGCTTATCTGGGTAAAATCTTTTGTGGTTCCCATTGATGGAATCTGCACTTCAGTCCGTTTGTAATTTCTTCTAGATTTGACTTCTATGTACAGAGGAAGGCTAAATACAAACATGTGTACTAGAGCTCGAAACGGAAGGATGATCTGTTTATTACAATAGGAAAATAGAAGTTACAAGTATGAAAAATACGAGATTGGACTCACAATAGAGACCTAAGATTTGTTTTGCTTAAGGGAATTATTTCCATGACAATACATATTATTTGTAAGTGATGTTTTTCATTTTCAAATAATTTTAGGTTTACAGATAATTTTACCCAATTTGGCCTATTGCTAACGATTTACATTTCCGTGGTACATTTGTCAAATTATGAAACTGATATTTATATATAACTCCGAATTACTCTTTTGACTTAGATTTCGTGCTTCCCTGTGACTGCCATCTTTCCATTCTAGCATCCAGCCCAGTTTGCTGGGCTGTGTTCTGGGTAAGAGAGTAAGACTGTAACTTAGACTAAAACTTTTTCTGACCAAATTTCATCCTGTGATCATTACCCTTAGCTACCTGACTGCTTTAAGAGACCTAAACATGATGTAGAGGAAGAAAAACTTATCTATAGGATTTCTTCACGTATTCGGTTTGCTTATGTGCACACACATATACCTTAGCACTTACACTTTCAAACATGTCACTTTAAATCTAATAAATAGGAATAGCTTAAGTAGCTTCATTGAATACTCAGGATTTACAGTTACAACCAAATCAGCAAGACAAAGAACCCACATGATAAGGTTAAATATATATGTCATGTGCAATAGAGCTTTTGGTAGAGTGAGCAGCCAGAATTAAAAGAGTAAAGTCATGGCCAAAAGTAAGCCATAAACACAAGGGAACAAGGCTGATGTTTCCAATTTATGTTGAATATGTACTTGAGTCACATGAAGAGTGTATCTGACAGCATTTGTAACACGTTTAAGCAACAACATTCTTTGTAAGAGAAAGAAAAAAAGAGCAAAAATATCTTCAGAAAGATCAAGTAGTTAAACTAAAATTAAAGTGGCAACAGATCTTTGCAGAATTGGTTATTATATAAGGATAGAACTTTGCATATATTAGGTACTCAACTATTAGACTGTTTTGCTCATACTAACTTCAAATTAAAAGTTACAATGTCTTGGTTTCATGGCTGGAAAAGAATCCATGTCTGACATTTTCACTGCTATTTGTATTTGTTTTCTAGTAAGCTGATTGTTCTATTTCTTTTCTGCTTTTTGCTTGAATCCTCTAATAAAAAATCTATAAAGTATAAAAAACTGATGATTTACATGAGCCTTGTGGTTAGTATCACTCAACACCACTGCGAGGGACAGAGCCCTGCCATTCTCTTGTGTTATTATTTTTTTCATTGTATTATTATTTTTTTTAAGACAGGGTCTTGTTATGTAGTTCAGGAGGAGTTCAAGACCAGCCTATGTAGCACAGGCTGGTCTATAGTCTAGGCTGCAGGGACCTTCCTGCCTAAGCTCCCCACATGCTGGAATTGTTGGTGTGCACTATCACAGGTAGCAAAATATTCATTACATGGCCAAATAGTATTACACTGCTTATATGTACCACATTTTAATGTATTCATCAGTTGATGGATGCATAATTTGTGTTCTTTTCTTTGTTACTGTGAATAGTCCTGAAAAGAATATGGAAATGTAGGTATCTCTTTGACTTTAATTCTTCCACATATACTGATTTCAATTCTTTTGCACATCTACCCAGAAGTGGAATTGGTGGATCTTATCATAGTTTTATTTTTAATTTACTTAGGGAAACTTCATACTGTTTGCCATATTGTCCACAATATTTTACATTCCGATCCACAATGTAGCAGGTTTCCCTTTTCCCCTCACCGTCTCCTGCACTTGTTTTCTTTTGTCTTTTTGAAAATAGCCTTTCTTACTGAGATGAAGTAATATATTGTGCATGTAATTTGAATTTCTCTGATGTTTTATGTTCTCCAGTAGTTTTTTTTTTTAACATAACTGTTGGCTATTTGTATTTTTTGACAAATATCTAGCAAGTTCTAGTGTCTATTTTTAAAATCAGGTTATTTGTATTTTTACAAGTGGGTTCTTGGCTTCCGTATATACCGTGAATATTAACCTCTTGTTAGATGAACAGCTTGCAAACATTTTCCCACATTTAGTCACGTCACCCTGTTGACTGCCTTCTTTGCTAAGTGGCAGCTTTTTTAGTTCGATGGAATCCTGTTTGTCTATTTTTGTTTTTGTTTTCTAAGCTTTTAGGGTCTTTTCCAAAAAATTCCTGCATGTCGCAGTGACCTGAAATGTGTTTTCTATTTTTAAGTAGTTGCATAGTGTCTTATGCTACATTTGAATTTTTAATTGATACTGAGTTGACTTTTGTGAATGGTGAGAGTGGGTCCTCGTTTAATTTTTGTGTGTGTGGGTAACCAAATTTCCCAGCACCATTTATTAAAAAGACTTTTCTTTCTCTAACATCTAATGGAAACACTCAGTAACTTTGTTGAAAATTAGTTAATTGTAAATACAAGGATTGACTTTTTTACATTCTCTGTTGAAATGTGACGTTATTCTCTGACACTGGATTCATACGAATCCAGTTCTCTTTTTATTATTACAGCTTTGTAGTCTATTTATAGATGAAGTATTTCTTGCTCTGTTCTTTTAGCCCAAGATGACTTTGCCTAGTCAAAGACTTTTTTGACTTCACATAAATTTTGAGATTGTTTTGACTAGTTCCTTAAATACATCCTTGATATTTTGATAGGGGTTTGGTTGACTGTGTATATCTGGGGGTAGTATGGAAATTCTTCCAATCCATGAATATGGAATGTCTTTCTACTTTTTGCTTCCTTTAAATTTTTTTCATCAAAGTTATATAATTTAAATATAGAGATGTTTTGCCTCTTCAGATAAAAGTATTCCCCTATATTTTAATCTTTGTAGCTATTATAAATGAAATTAATTTCTCATTTTCTATTTAATAAAATATTTAATCAATATTAGCAAAATATATATTTAAATATTTATTAATATTTAATAGATGTTAGTAAAAGTATTGATTAAATATTTATTAATATTTCATAAAATATCTATTAATATTTTGTTTTTTGAATGTTGATTTTTTTTTTTTTTTTGTGGGGGTGCCGGGGATTGAACTCAGGGCCTTGTGCTTGTGAGGCAAGCGCTCTAACCACTGAGTTAATTCCCGGCCCCTGAATTTTGATTTTGTATTCTGTAATTTTGTTGAATTTATTACTTGAAATTGTATTTTATTTGTTATATAAATAAGATCTCTATAAATACATAAATAATATTATAATGTTATATAACTATATAATATATATTATATAAATAAGATTTCTATAAATAAGATCTTTGTTATTTGTAAACAATTTGTCATATTTGCAACAATTCAACTTCCTTTTTTTCTTCCAATTTGGAAGTCTTTTATTTCTTTGTCTTTCCTGTACGGTCTGTTTAAAACTTCTGGTATTGTATTGAGTAAAAGTGGTACAGGGAAATTTTTTTTTTATTCTGATCTTAGATTTCTTCTGATTTGATACATTGGTGGTTATTTCATAATTATAAATAGTCTTTATTATATTGAGGCACATTTTTTTCTACACCTAATTAGTTCAGAATGTTTAGTCATGTTAGGCTTTTAAAATCTACCAAATACCTTCCCTACTGAGGGTTGTTTCTCTCTTCATTCTGTTGTGTGGTACATCATGTTTACTGATTTGTACATGATGAGTCATTCTTTCATTCCTGGAATGAACTTCACTTCATCATTTGTATACATTTTTAATGTGCTGTTAGAGCTGGTTTACTAATTTTTTTTTTGAATTTTTGTATTTATCAAGAATATCTGCCTGTAATTTTCTCTTTTTGTTTTTTTCTTTTCCTTTCCCTCTTTTCTTTCTCTTTCTTTCTTTGTTTCTTTCTTTGTTTCTTTGTTTCTTTGTTTCTTTCTCTGTTTCTTTCTTTGTTTCTTTCTCTCTTTCTTTCTTTCTCTCTTTCCCTTTTCTTTTTTTTCTTGTCATATCCTTATCTTGTTTTACTATCAGAGTTATGTTGGCCACATAGAACGATTTTTGAAGAACCTCTCCATTACATGTTTTGGAATAATATAAGAAAAACTGGTATTACTATCTTCTACTATTTGTTAGAGTTGAGCTGGAAAGCCTTCTACTTGTAGGTTTTTCTTTGACAGGAGGCTTTTGTCACTGATTAAATCTACTACTTTTTGTAAGTCTGTTCAGGTTTTTTGTTTCTTCATTATCCAGTGTTGTTAATGTAAACACATCCAAGAATGTGTCTGTTCTTTCTAGGTTATCATATTTGTGGGCAGACAGTTGATCATAATAATTTCTAATGATATTTTTTATTTCTGTGATGTAGGTTGTAATGTGTCCATTTCTTCTCTTATTGTATTTACTTCCATCTTCTGTTTTTTTCTCTTGTAGCCACATTTATTGTTTGCTAATGATTATTATCTTTCAAAGAACCAGAGCTTAAGTCCATTGATAATTTTTATTAGTGTACTCACATAATGAATTCCTTCCTTGTGGGAGTTGGTAAATACCCTTTTGCATTAATGTCTCTACTTCACTGATTTTTTTATTGACTTTTTATTATCTTTGAGTAATTTTGGTTTTTTTCCCCTAGATCCTTGAAATGCAATAATGGACTGTTTGTTTTAGATCTTACTTTTTTTTGAGACTAACTTGTTGATTGCTGTAAACTTCCTTCTTGCGCCTTTTACATTTTGGTACATTGCGTCTTCATTTTCACCTCCGAAGCGATGTCCTAATTTTCTTAGTTTTTTTCCTTGGTCCATTGGTTATTCAAAAGTAAGTTATTTTCATGTTTAATGTATTTGTATAATTTCCATATATTTGTCTAATTTCCAAAGTTTGTTATTGATTTCTAATTTTTTACACTGTAATTAAAAAAGATTTTTATGTGACTTCAAATTTTAAAAATTTTCTGAAACCTTTTTTGGCCTTTGGTATGATCTCTCCCGAAGAATGATCCACATGCTGTAGAGAAGAGCATGTGAGATGTGGCTGAGGACTGCCCTGGGTCTGTTAAATCCATTTGGTCTAAGTTGGATTTCAACTTTGCTATTTCTTTGTTGATTCTTGGAAAAAATCAACTGTTCATTGTTGAAAGTGGGATGTTACAGTCTATATCTGAGAGTTGTCCCATGCAGATTATTATCCCCTCTTTGTTTCTGGTGCCTTGCTTTGACCGTGGGAGTAGTTCATGGTTTCCGGAAAACTTTTATGCCTCTTGTTGTGCTGTGTGTCATCTGGGTGCTGAAGGATGAGAACTTTGTCAGTTTTCCTAATCTGGCTTTGTCAGTGACTGTCGCTCCAGGAGATCCGCGGAGTCTGCACTGCGCGGCTCTGTGGTCCAGGATGGAGGAGCTCTGTCATCCTTTCAGCACTAGAGGGCGATTAACTTCACGTTTATTCCAAATCCAAACTTAGTGTGATGCTCACTTTGGCCACACACATACCAAAATTAATAAGCAAAAACCCCCCAAAGTGTGCTATTCATTGTGAGGTGGAAAACTAATTCGAAAGGATAGCACATTCAGCAAGAATTCCTCGGGGGCCAGGTTAGTCTCAAAGGACTTTTCCACAATAACTGGCTTGTGGGTCAGACAGTTTGGACACTGTGGTGATACGATACTGAAATCTCTGATGACACACTCAGAGAAATTAGGTGGCCTCCTTGAATTTCCAGCAAATACAGTCACCCACAAAGCCAGACACTGCAGGATTCTCCCAGAATCTGCACAGAATCACCGTGCAAGTCCAGGCTTCTGTGTCTTGCCTGAGCCCACCAACACTGCCAAGCTCTGTCACAGCCTGAGCTCACAGCTCACGGAGACCATCAAGGACCTCGAAAAGCACCAAGATGCACACTGCTGGGGGCCGCCTCCTGCTGAGGTGGACTTGGGACGCGAGATCAGTGCAATCAGCCAGAGCTGATGCTGCTTGGAATAGAAGTCTCAGGGGGTAGGATTAGGATCACACATCTCTCCCTGCCGCCAGGACTGTTTCAGAGCAGCCATCTGTAAGGAGACCTGGGGGTAGGGCTGCTTCGGATCTGCCCAGAGGAAGGTATTCATAACTCTGCCACTGCGTTCCAGGACAAGGTCCTGTGTTACAGCTCCATCTTACGTCTTACCCCAGAGAACAATCTTGCTCTGTATTGCTTGAGCACTACTCAAGCACTGTATTGCTTGAGTTTGGGGTAGATTTGTGAAGGCAGACCCTCAGCTGCTTTGGCTGCCACCGAGTAGGGCCACATCTGAATCTCACACCGGCTGGGAACTGGACCTATCCAGGGACGCCCTGAGGCTGGCGCTGCAGCAGATGCAGGATTGTGTGTGAGTCCATCACCCCAGGGTGTTGGTCTCTGCCCGGTGGTGGATTGCCTGAGTGTGAAGGACTCAGTATGCGAGGATTGGCATGGGGAGAACTGTGCTGAGTGAGGCTGAGGGTGTATGTGGTAGAGGCAGCGTCTTGGCCATGAAGGCTAATGCTATGTGGATTGTGTATGAGTCTCACAGCCATAAAGAACTGAGAGTCTTGGGCAGGGTGATACACAACCACTACAAGCTTGGCAGTGATACAGCCTGAAATTGGAGTTTGTCCTGGCTGCTGCTTGTACGACACTCCTTGGTTCAAGGACAGGTCTGGGTCTCCTGCTGCGATCTCTGTCCTGTGTATGGGGCTTGTGGTTCATATCTGGTGCTGGACCTCATTGTGATGGGCTGGGCATGGAGCTCCAGGACAAAATCTTGTGCTTGTTTTGTGTCCTGCTCTTTGGACGGTAGAGTTTTACTTCTGCTGTCCAAGACCAGAGCAGATTTTGGGGCAGTCTCTGTTCAGCCTGGTGACCACAGTTCCAAAGTGGAGTCAGTGTCCCTACTGGCCTGACTGGAGGAGTCATGGTGCTTTGCCCAGCACCAGGTTTTACCATGGTGAGCTTGGTCCTGGGCTTCAAGTCTAGGACCTGGACTGAACTCCTTTTCCCTTCCACGGGTGGACGATGACTCTGTCTTTTCATGCTGAGTGCCAGGAGTTGGAGGAGAGGCACAGAATCCTTCCCTTTTTTCAATCTTCTTTTGTTTTTGTTGCACTAAAGGCAGACACTAGAGGCATCTCATTTAGTTTTCTTAGTTTTTGTGAAGCTGGCTGGTGTGTGGATGGCTGCTCGAGGTGGGTGCTACAGGGCGTCTGTGAGGAGACATCATTGGAGGATCTTACTCAACTGCTACTTTCTCTATCTTGAGTGTTTCTGTTTTCATGGTGTCTGTCAGTGCAATCTCCTTCTTGGAACACTGTAGCAGAAATGATTAAAAACTTGGTCTCCAGAGTTGAATTGACTGGATTTAATTCTCGCTCCCAAACTTTCCGCTGCTTGCTGTTACCTTATTTGCCCTTCTTGATTTTTCTGTTGTGTGGAGTGAAAATGTCCATGATGATGGAGCAGATGTATTTTATGTGAAGGGCTTCCTTTGCTGTATGACCCACAGTGAGCACACATTCATCTTAGCTTTTTCTTTTTGTTCTTTCGGAATGAATTCCCACATTCTGCACTCTCCACTAGATACACCTACGATAATCATGGCACAGCTTGAAAACACAGTGCTTCATGTTTATTTGGACTATACAGTTTTAAAGGATAACAGAGTATGTTATTATCTACCTGACTATTGGATTTACACAGATTCTCTCTCTCTCTCTTTTTTTTTTTTTCCTTTCAGTCTTTGCTTATCAAGGGTGGAAAATCATGGAGTGCAGGAAAAATCGTACAATTCAGGGCTGTCTAGAAAAGTGAATTGCTGTTGATTCAGAAAATAAAATAAAAAAAAATGAAACGAACTCTTTGAGGTAAAGAATAAAAACAAAATGTGTAGATTTACCAGTGCAAACTGACTGAATTACCATAACTAAGTGAAAGAGTTTGTTTTGAAACCTATAAGGTGACTGGAAAAATTGATTTAAATAATAAAGTAGATGAAAAGAAGAGTGAGGAGAAAAAGTTAATTTTGATGGAGTAGCTATTATTTGCAGGTTGTTTTCACACACAGTATTTCATATTAATGTACCGATAGTCTTGTGGGTCAGCAAATCTAATTTTTCATTGTGGAGTCGGGGCTCAGAGAAGTTAGCTAAACAGTGTAGTTAAAAGGTTGTGATTCCAGTTCAAGATCTGTGACGTACAGTACCGATTGAGAATGCGTTGGAAAAATGGTTGACATGAGCTGTGGAATCAAATACTTCATGCCTTGGGCTTCTAGGGAGGCGGCCATTTTTCCAGAGTGAGAGGGTAGAATGTGAATGACCTTGGACACTGTATACGGAAGTTTTGTGCAAAGAACATTGGAGGACCTGTCAGAAGGGAGGTAAAGACGTTCAGAAGTGGCATCTGCAGAAAGCTTTTGGGATGGGAATACGCATGAGAGGAAGGTTTCAGAGATTATGAAGAGAGAAGTAAGGACAAATGTTAACGGACATTGCGTACTTGTGTTTGAGAGGAAGAATGGAAATCTCTGAAGTAAGTTATGGGAATATTCTCAGTAGAAAACAGAATATCAAAAGCACACAGTTATAGAATAGCATGATAAATCCACAGAACGAAAAGGATACTAGCATTAAAAAGTGAAGAAAGAAATCATAAGTTTGGGAAGTTAGGTATGATATAGTTGGTGGAGTTTGTTGAATAAGCTTGATTCAGAATGATATTGCCCAAAAGTATGGACTGATTATGGCACGCTAGTATCAAACATATACTGAGAATATGATGCTAATTTAAATATCTTGTAATGATTGAAAACATTTTACTTTTATACAACACGAATGAACTGTCTTCTCTAATGAATGTTTGTCTTGAGAAAGTTTGAACTGGAGGGAAAGTCATCTGTTGGATAGTTTGAGAAATTATACAATGACTTGAAAATTTACTCCCCTGGAGCTTAGGATTTAAATTTTTTTTTAACAATTTATGGCATACAGATATTTTAGTACACAAATCAGATTTCATCAGGTTGGATATTTTATTTGATTTTACCACCAAAGAGTAGAGATGGCTTTTTACTTTCCACACACATTGCTGCTGTTTCTCAAAATCGTGGTCTACACATTGTTCTCCTCAATGTTTCTGATCAATGTAGAGTGATCCCTAATCCAGAAGATAGGTAGGAGTAAGCAAGGTTCACAGGCTTGCAAAATTGAGGCTCCGTCTGCCATAATCAGCTATCCGATCAGACCGGGGATGCACACTGTGGTTTCTGTGATTCCTGGGAAAATAGTTTCACAGTTTCTTTCTAGAATTAAAAAAGACTCCTGATGGCCCAGCAGGTGGTGTCTGAGACACCTGGTAGGACAGGGAGGAAGTTTGTGTAAAAGTGGAGTCCTACCTAGAGGAAGAGAAATGTGAATATGGAAAAGAAAGAGTGTCAGTAATCTTGTTAACTGTCTTGCACCTGATTGTGTCTAAAATCTGCCCTAGCCCTTGGCTTTCTAGTTATTTCTTTTTATTTATTTGTTTTTACTTAGAGAGTCTGAGTTCTATTTTCTGCCTGTGGTGTCCAAATTGAAGCAAAAGCAAATAATACAATTACATTGTGTGAGTGCTGGATACAGTAAAATCAACTTGCCCTGTAGGCTGTGGGGCCGCATCTGTAGCTCACTACGACACCACCCAGAGACCTGCACACACTCGTAATGGTCTGCCACCCCTCCCTTTGCATGTGAAAGTTTGAGGGAACCTCTTTATTTGCATTTATTCTTGTCTGCAGAAAGACCCGCACGGGGCAGCATCTTCATCAGTGTTTCATCAGTCTGTGGCCTGTAACTTTGAAAGGAAAATGAAATGCATAAAGCATTAAACTCAAACACACCAGCTTTTGAGCAATAAGTTACCTCTTTTTATTTACAAAGTTATTAAAAAGCCATTTCAAAAATTATAAAATAATAAAATTCGAGTGCTAGAAGGTGCATTAAATGCTATTTCCCCATTTTTAGCTTAAATTCAAAGTAAGACCCTTTGAAATACATTTATTTTTACTCTGAGACATAAGATATTGAGGCATAATTAACTTCAGATCATTACAAATCAATTGTCTCCCGAGATTAGGAAGAGCTGACACTTGTGGTTGTGGTGACATATTCGTCACCAGCTTTTGACAGAGACACACATATACACTTTTAAAAATAGCAACAAATTAGAGATCAAGTCGAGAAGTTTGATATATGATGATCTTTTCAGAAACAAATTTAAGCTGGCTCTAAAAATACTTCATAAAGGTATAAAACATGGTTTATGTGATTGCTGTGACTTTGTCTTATTTTCTACCTAAATAATTTATGCCACAGTAATTTCCATGTAAAACATATGCCGATGTTTTATCTTAGTATTTTTGTTTCTACTAAACTCTTTTAAACATGAATTTAAGTCATCGACTACCCTGATTTGTTTAATATTGGTAGGCGAATCTTTACATTAACTTTTTTTTTTACTATTGCTAGTTTACAATATCTATTTTCAACCATAAGACAAAAAATTTTTAACTGAAGAATTCAGACTTGCAGAACGGTGGAGAAACGAAATCCGGACGTAAACCAAAATAACCTTTTGGAACCAGCTTGTCCTTTCCACAAAGTCCAATCCTGTTACAAATTCTATCCAAATTCAAATTACAAATTTTTAAGTAATTTCTTTTTGCTCACTTGTTTTTTTTTTTAATACTCTTCTAAGAGCACTTAATTAAACCAGCAACATGGTATGTCTCAATACGGCAGACGAGGTAGCTCTCTGAAGCTGATTATACTGGTGAGCAGCTGTGGCCACCAACCCGGCTGTGTGTACCCGGCCGGGTGAAGAAAGGCCTAGCTGGTTAGTGGAGCACACTGCGGGTGCGTTGGTGAGCTGCTTCCAGGAGACCCTGGCGCGTAAGCCGGCGAGTGAGCGGGGGCACCCACCCTTATTGTGCCTTGCACCGTCGAACAGTCTTGCAGCCTGGATGGCCTGAAAGGCGAAGGAGGACGTCAGCCTGAGGTGGAACATCTCCGTTCCTCCCGCTGTGCACGTCCGGCTGCCGCCACCGCCTGTGAGCGCACACTGCAGGTTCTTCAGCCTTTCAGAGAGGTTCGCACCGCTGACTTTCCAGGGAGCCTCCAGACCTTCAGCGTCAGACCCACATTGCATCCTGCAAACCTTCATTCTGCTGCCTCCACTTTTCGGGCCGAGCAGCTGCTGGACGCCCGGGCTCTGCAGCGTGCCGTTACCCAGCCCAAATGCTACCTCGGTGGTCCAGCGGCTCCAGCTCGAACCTTCCATCACTCCAATAGCAAAGTGCAAAACGAATCTGCTCGGTGTTCATAACTTTGCTAAATGGTTGATCCGAAAATCTGACTAGAAAAATCCTGCACGGTCCGAGAGCCAAGTCACGCACCACTTCCGGCCGCGGACACAAAAGGGAGAACGCTTCCGTTTAAGCGCAGCTCTCACCCAGACAATATATAGCACCTATGTTAGCACATTAAAACATTAGTCATTGTGGTTTTTTATTTTTTATTTTTGCTTTATTTGCATAAAACATCATAACCATGGCTCCAAAGAAGGCGATACCAGCAGTAAAGCTAAAAGGAAAACTGAAAATTAGGATAGAATTAAAGAAAGAAATCATTGCAAAATTTGTTAAAATCATTGAAAAATGACTTTATAAGTGTAATTTTTGGGCTTCAGAACCGATTATTTGGTTTTCCATTCTTTCTTATGGGAAAAATATATTCGTTCTCCAAGTTTTCAGTGTTCAAACACGAATTTGGAAAAAATTGAGTTTGACAACCGAAGTATCACTGCATATTTTATGGATGCTGTTCCTGAGAAGAAACTGAAGGAATATATTCCTGTAGACTGTAGGTCTCCTTTCCTGGTCCTTCATTTGCAGGAGTACAAAACTGATTTAAGTTTGTTGGGAGCAAATGGGTGAAAATGACTAGAAATCCTCTAAAGTACATTGATGAAATTTTTAAATGCTATGAGGGATAGATTCTGGAGAACAGAGATAGCTTCATTTTATTTTACTTTATGTTTTTGGTAGAGCCATGAAAATTAAGTGGATATTTATACCTTAAAAAAAAGAGAATAATTTGAGTGAATCGATATGGAATGCTAATTTAACACATAAGCAAATTTGACTTTTGGAAAAGATGGAATCCAGTGTGGTTCTTGAAGCCTGACGTTACTTCTGTCAGGGTCCTGGGCAAGCTGAAATAATGAATTCTTCACATCTCATTATGATCCTAAGGAATTTCCTCCAAATAGGTCAGTGCTTGTAGCTCCTACATTTCTGGCTATAGACAAGGAAAAATTACAAAATGCAAGAGAAGGTGAATATCATCACAAATGTGTGCACGAAGAGGGGTGTTGGTAATTTATTGGCCCATTCAGATTCTTGTCTACCATGAGTTTCCATGACACCTAATCTTTCTTCCCTGGACTAGTGAATATATCACCAACTTTATAG
The DNA here is from genome assembly GCA_004026905.1 of Hystrix cristata. Classification (NCBI taxonomy): domain Eukaryota; kingdom Metazoa; phylum Chordata; class Mammalia; order Rodentia; family Hystricidae; genus Hystrix; species Hystrix cristata. Next base: position 26,021 of record PVJO010017050.1, on the reverse strand, counting down.
GTATTCAAATTGTCTCCATTCCTTAAAATTAAATGAACACAAATAATATTCATGGTTACATTTTACTGTTTTCTGGCTGTGTAATGTATACAGTGGAGTGTTCCAGAAGCCTCTAATCTGACTGAGGGAAAGTACTAATCTATTCTAGTTCAGTACTTGATACCTAGTCGGTGCTTGGTATGTATTTATAAAACGAATGTAAGACAACCATATGCAGGGTATGGAAGTGAAACAGGGAAATAGAAAAAAAAAAGGCAAAGAAATAAAGACTGTTATTCATAATAGTAAACAGGATCTAAATATCAATTTCAACTACAGACACACGCTAAGAATTTTTAAAATCAACATTTGTAGGTCTCTAGCTGCATTATCTAATGAAACAAAACTTAATGTTGAGTCGAAAACATGGTTTAGAGATTTCTTAAGAATTTCATATTAAATTTACTAGAATTAAAGGAAGGAATGAGAATATTAATGTTTTCCTCCTTTGGTATTTTTAACTTGCTTTCTTGGTGCTTCTAAGTGAATAAACACAGTCATGTTTTAAGAACATGGTATCCGTGTATAATTATTGTTACTTATGACTACTCAGAGTAGAGAGTGAATGCTGGTATCTCACCAAAATTTATAAGTTGAAACTCTGAACTCCAGTGTCATGTGTTTGGAGATGGGCCTGCGGGAGGTGGCTAGTCCAGTAGGTTAGAGCCCCAGTGATGAGCAGCATCCTTATGAAGCAGGTGGGGAGGAGCTTGTTTCCTCTTCTCTCGTTCATGGTGCCTTTTGAAGGACATACCTGGAAGAAGACCTCGTCAGAAACCCGCACCATCGGGGCCTTAATTTTGTATTTCCTACTTTCCAGAACTATAGGAAATATAATTTTGTTGTCTAAACCATTCAGTTTATCTTTATAGAGTAGTCTGAACTCATTAGGACAAATCCATTTAACCCTTGTGTAAAATATATTTCAACAGACGAAGATTTATTATAACTTTGACCTTTGAAATTATGAGATGTGTCAACAGCTATGAAAGTTTGGGGAAAGAAGTATATTTTGTTTAGGATGAAGGAATCAATCTTATTCCAGATGTTCTTAGTGTAAAACATGTACAGAGAAGATTTTTTTTTCCTTAAACACTTCTATTATTTTAAAGGGTAAATTTATTTTTTGCTATCGAGTCTGTATGTGCCTCACACTTTGAAAGCTATTTATTTTTTATGATTATTTTTGGTAATAGTAGATGAATTTCAAACCACTCCCGGAACTGATATTTTAAACTACCAATAATGCTGGCAGGATTCATTCCTCTGAGTAGGCTGAAAATTCATATTAAAACCAAAAATGATTTTCCTAGAATCTTAATTATTATTATTTTTCTTTTCCTTTGAAACTTCAAGCATAAAGATCTGTTTTGGAATTAATTTGGTTTTATGTGTTTGGTTTATAATTGTTATATGTATGCAAATTGCTTGCTGTTAGCATCCATTATTTTATTTGCTTTAATTTGTGAAACTAAATTAAATGTTCTTCCTTATTGAATGAATAGATCATAGACTCATAGGGTGCAAATGACCTCTAAAGTTTGAAATAAGTGAATTGAGTGGCTTCAAGCAGCTCTCTTATTATATTTCTTTAACTCTTTAATCTTTCAAAATAATTGTTATATGCATATAAGCATCATAAAGTCAGCATTAATTCTTCTTTCATAAATATATTTGTAGTAGAGTTTAAAAACACATACTATCAATCCCTAATACAAATTATTCTATTTATTGCACAACTTTTAGGTATGATGCCCCAGGTTGCAAGATGAACCTCTCTTTCTAATCTAAGTCTAGTCTAAGAGACTAATTGTCTCTTTCTAAATAAAAGTATTGAAAACTGGAATAATCATAGTGTAGACATATTGAGAACTGTAGAAATACTTTACCTTGATTTAAATGAGATTTATATTGAGATTCTGCTTTCAGATAAGAGTTTGAAAATACTAGTTGCCTGTCCTCCCCCCATCCTGCTTCACCTTTTAGGCTCTTGTTATATTATTGAAAATGTGTTTAAATTTAATCAAAGATTGTTTTGGGGGGAAAAAGGATGCAATCATCACATCTGATGTTTCAAAGATTTCCTTTGGGATAGAAAGTAAACAAATTAACTGAACTGAAACCAGGAGGGGAAAAAAAAAAGGCAGAAGAACAACAAGAAAACAAAACAAAACAAAACAAAAGACACCAGCTGTAAGACTATTCGGCTTTTCCCCAGGCAATTATGACTAAATAAGCTTATAGCCAGAAATACAGCATAAAAATGAATCATCAGAGCAGTATTGTGTCATTAATTTCATACCACATGGAAGACAACTGAATGTGCGAAGATTCTACATTCTCATTATATTCAGAAGTTAGTGATACCTTCTGTCTTCATTGTAAAGCATTAACATTTTCTCTCTATGATAAGTGTATCGTCTACCGCCTTCCCTTCAGGGAATCTGATGGACAATGTAAACACACCTAGAGCTAATCTGGTATCTTTATAACACTAGGAAGAAAAGGGAAGAAAATGCAGCTTTAATTAAGATTGGAATATGTGAAAAAGTTCAAATCCCAATTGAAGAGCTCTTTATCTTGGATGTTGGAAGGATTAACAGACTGTTCACCAGTTTGCTGTCTATCCTTCCCACTGTAAAAACTGACATAAAAATCTTCAATCAACGCACATTGCTGACAGAAAACAGTAAACTATAAGGGTCCTTTAAAGAAAAAGATGATTAAAAAAAAAAAAAGATGAACTGACTCCATATGTAAGTATACTTGACCAATAACCTTCAGTCTTATTACAAATTAATATGTAAATAAACAACAATTAGTACTAGGATATCGGACAAAATAGGCTAACAGAAATCTCCATGCAGTAGATATGAATGATTCAATAAAGAAAATTAAAATTCTGGTATTCTTATTATTTGAGAGGGTATATTAATCTAATGTACAAACATGCTACCAACCAAAACGAGCACAGTCAACCTGCAAATCTGGAATATAAAAATCAAAGTCAAACGAATTTGAATAAAGACTAAAGATATATAAACAGATGCAAAGGTTTAAGTAACCTAATAATAGTAATTTCAGGATAAACAAAAAAAATGAAGATGAAGAGAATCAATGTTTTTTAAAAATAGTGATGAAAGTCTTGATGTGTTACAAGAAAACATCTTATCAGGTGTGATCAATACATATTTTGAATGTTTAAATTTTAAAAGATGTATTACAGCAAAAGACTTACTGATATTGATACACTTTGAAATACTCCTCCTTGTTTGGAACATGCTTCTCACATCATTCTTGTCACTTCTAGATGCTGTTACAGAAGTCCTGTTTTATGAGTGTCCATGAGGCATGATCAAAAATATGGTGAATGTTGTTGCTCGGCACCACATAGTGTAAATTTAGGCCCATACAAGAATTTCATCCACCTTATCACAGGATATGGAACCATGTAACATCTGGATTTTCCTCCAACTCAAAATAATCATGAAATGTAAACGCTTTGAATAGACTCAGGACACTCATACAATACCGTATATACACACACACACACACACATGCACACACACACACATGCACACACACACACACACACACACACACACACACACACAGGCACTTCCCTTACCATTTGTGAGAAATCATTCTGGGTACCCTCATAGATACCAAAATTTATGGTGTTCAAGTTCCTGATACTCAATAAACTGGTATTTTTATTTAACTCTACACACATCCTCTTACATACTTTAAAATATCTCTAGGTTATTTGTATTACCAAACGCAATGTAAATGCTATGTAAATAGTTATGCTGTATTGTTTAGGGAATGATGAGATTTAGGAGATATATTTAACTTTTAGTGTCATTTCATTAGATATGATTTTGAAAGATCTATGAAGATCATCACGATATCAGTAGCACAGATTCTGAAGGATTAGTTAAATAATTTATGTTTTCTGTTTATTATTTTTGTTTGATACAGAATTGCTGAGTGCCTACTTCAGGCCAGGCCTGGTGTTACATTCTGGGCAGCGATCATGGATTTTTCTGTCCTCATAATACTAGCACAGTGGCTAAGAATGCAAACTTTAAAGTTAGGCTACTTGATAGTTTATTTCTATTCCAATAACTTCTCGGAGTTTGGCCTTAGAATTGGTGACTGTCTTTGTTTCTCAGTTTATTCTTCCGTAAAAGATTAATAGTGGCACCTACTTCCTTAGGGTTGCTGTATTACATTAGTTAATGTATATAAAGAGATTAGAAATGTATTTGTCACATGGCAACTGCTATAAAAATGCAAGCTATTATTTCTATCATTATAATCTAATGGGAAGAACATACAATTCTAGGAATCTATACAATAAAGTGAGATGAGCCTATTACTTTGATATATGGTTTGTCTAATGGAAACATATGCTTTTATTTTTAAAGCCTTGTTTCTAAGAGAGAAATAATAGCTGCTCTTTTAAAAGCTAAACCCTCAGGTAGTGAGGAATGCCATAGCACCATGCTTATCCGGAGGCTCCGAATCCTAGACCCCAGGCGCCAAGTGTGTTCCACAAAGTCATTTACATGGGCCATCTGGAATCTGGCATCTGCAGTCCAGATTTATGATTTAGAGCCTTAGGAGCTTTTGAAAAAGCTCTAAACCTACACTGTTTTCACTAAAGTCAATTTACTTTAGGGTGTTATCTTTTGCAATTTAATTATCTTCTTTCAGATTTTTTTTCTGAGCAAATTAGATGTTTTCATTTTTAATGACTTAATTATTTTTTAAGATTAACTTCCTTCTTGTACACACTCACAACATAAAGAATCCTGGTGAATGTTCTATAATTTATATCTGAGAACTCACTGTCAGGATCTTATGTTGATTTCTGTATTCACTTTGGGCCAATAAACTAAAGTCTTTCTTTCTTCAATTAGATAATGTCCACATTTCCAGGGTTGGCTTGCACAGGTAGGAGCTTCGTGAAAACGTGGCATCGGGATGGCAGGATCTCAGTTTGAGTCAAGGTGGGCAGAGGAGAGGCATTACCAGAGAGCAAAGCAGAAACATCAAGAACAGCTTAGTTCTTGATTTCAAGTAGAAAGCCTTATCTAAACAATTAAATGAGGATGCAGTTAAAATAACACACAATAAGGCAAATGAATGAGAATCTGAAGCTATATAAAATTACATGCAAGAAGTGTTCTAAAGAAGAATTCAGTTTTTTTTTTTTAATTTTTTATTTTTACCAAGAACATGTATTGGTACATTGTATACACAATGATCATAATCAACATGGTTATTTTGTACCTGTACATGATACATCTTGGTAAGAATTCAGTTTTGAAACAGTGTATTCCAAATAAAAAGGAAAGCAGATATACAATTGTTGAATTCCAAGGCTCCGTGCACGACTAGAAAAGTCCATTTTATCTAAGCACTTCCTCACCTTGCTCTTTAATACCTTGCTTTCAATCTCTTTCTAACCTTTGTGTCAAACTTCTGTGCTAATATTGCTTAAAAATTACTTTCACGAAGTCATTTTCATGCAGAAAAAAAAAAAATATTACCTCAAAATGAAGCCCAAACTATTCTAACTCCTTAATTTTGGTTTTAACTAAAGTGCATAACTTCATTCCATTATTCATCAACACCTTTCTGTAGTATTTAAACAGAAGTCCAGTTGACTTCTTATTCCCAGAATTGTGCTCAATTTTATTTCTGACCCATTGCTTTTGCTTTATCTTAGTTGAAACCGCCTCTATCATACTTGTCGTGTAACTGACTGCTACACATTTTTCTACAATTTAGCTTCTACAGCATTTGAGAAAACTTCTCCAAATCCTCTAAATTGTGATGTGGAGTGCCCCTAAAGCCTCATGAGCTCATAGGTAAGGCTTTGGGAGGTGGCTGGATCACATGGATCATGTGATACTGGGATTAAAATTGTGTAGTATTGGATTAGTCCCCTAATGGGTTTATCGTAGATCTGGGTGTGGATAATGGGAAGGGCCACCCTGGGTGTGGGTGGCACCATCCAAAGGGCTTGGAGCCTGGATGGGACACAGTGGAAAGGGAGCCTCACCATTGCTGGTTTGCTGCTGCCTCCTGCCTGCCCTGCCATGGACTGTTTCTCCCCTGTGATGCCCGTCTGCCATGCCAACCTGCTTGGAGCCAGTGGACTATGAAGTGAAAACTCTACAAACTCTGAGCTCAAATAAACCTTTCCACCTTTAACTTCTGGGTGTTGAGTATTTTCTCTCAGAAACAAGAAAAGCAACTGAGAGACATAACAATTCTCTACTTGAGTTTTGCATAATACTTTACTTCTCAAGTAGGTTTTGTACTCACTGAAATCAATTTTCTCTACTTCTTGATTTACTTTCAGTATAGAAAACTATATAGGGTGTATTTGTTAACTAGCAATTAATTCTTGATTGGAATATAAGTGTTTGATAAGTTACTTTAAGCTACCAGGCTGTATGGAAAATGTCCTTACTCTTTATTCTGTGGTAAAGGGGAAGCAAGTGAAGCTTTTTAGTTTTCCATATGGCAACAGCAGGAGAAATGTTGTGCATGTAGGAAATATACTTTACTGTAAGTAGACATAATGATTCCTGCCGAGGTCTCATTTAGACGTGGTAGAGTGACAATACAAAGAAAATATGACTGGGTGTTGCCATTATCTTGGCAGGCAAATTAGATCAGTTCTGCCAATACCCATGGTAACCAGATCCAATGATGGACTCAGAGTAACTAAAATTAACAGAAAATGGAAATAAAGTCTCTATTCCCTGGCAGTGCTTAGATATAAATGGGGTGTCATTTGCTTTTTTACTTTCTCTTTTACTTACATTATTATGACTGAACAACCCCTTGTATAGTAACATGGTCATGTGTTACTGTAATGGCTAAAATCACATCATACTCTGATGAACAAGAATCATATGGATGTCTTCTCATGTGTTGGGAATGTCTCTCACATTCATACTAATGTCGCTCTGCCTTTTACAATGTTATTTATTCATATATTCTGACTGTGATCGAAAGTATAAGCACCTATGATAGCTAAAATTGCTTATTAAATATTTTAATTGTAGGTTAAATAACTGAACCTACAGGGTTTGCCACATATTTTCATTTGGGGTCAGTAGAGAATCACTGTGGAAAAGGACAGAAGATAAGGTCTCAAATAGCAAGACTGAATACAAATATACCATCCCCAAGTTAGGACATGAGTGTTTCCATCTAAGAGCTGATAACCCTCATTTTCTTTCCTTTTTTCTTGCTTACTAAATGTTGGCAGCAAGAATTATCCTCTTCAGTTAGGAGAGGAGAAGACTAATACCTGTGGAATCTGAAGAGCCCCAAAAAGAAATAGATAAAATTGTTTGGTTATTGTGCCTTAGAAGACAGTGGTTGGCTGGGTTGTCCTGTTTGGAATCTCATATTTGACAGTATTTACTTATGGGGACAGAACTTTCGGTGACCTTGTCAGTGCTTCTTCCTTAAATATGAGTGCATGGTAATAAGTCATCATGTGTATGGTTATGTAGAAAATGTTTAGTATAGAAAATAAAGACCCAAACTAATAAACAATAAGAAGAAAGGCAACCTGGAAGAAGCAGAGAATACTTGAAGAATGAACAATTTAATATCCCTTGAGGGATCAGAGAATTTACTTCTTTCTTGAATAAGAGGCCAATGAAAAAGAGTATTCAGAAATAAAGAATTCACATTTAGCATTAAAATAGTATCAATTAAAAACTCAAGTAATTACAGAATAAACTGGGGAAACTCCCAGAAAGCCTATAGAAATTAAAATAAAGATATAATAATTAGTTCTACATGCATGCCCAAATAATAGGGGGTCTCAGGAAGACAATGCAGAAGATGAAAAAGAGTCAAGTTTAATGACAAATTAAGAAAATCCCTTAAATTTATAAACATACGTTTGCAGATTAAATTAGCCTTGTGGGTAACGAAAATGTGAATGAAGTCAGAAGCCGGCCAATGCATACTGCCATAAATATCAAAACGGGGGGAAAGAAAGGCCCAGCAAGCTTCCACAGAATCCAATAAAATGCGTCAGCTGCCAAAAGTGAAGAATCCGGAGCACTAGAAATAATATAAGGTAATCACTTTAGAGTTATGGAAGACGTTGTTTCATTACATATTTCTACACCTAGTAAATACGAAAGTGATATGATGATATATTCAATTAGACAAGGTCTCTAACTTTCCTCTCTTAAAAGTTTTCTCACTAGCTGCTAGTAAAAGCTCCACCGAATTAAAGGAATAAATCAAAAGAAAAATCAACGAGAAATACAGAAAACACACGAACACAAAAGACAAAAGGAGACTGCAGATGGAGATGAGGGAGAGTCGGGTAGCCCTCGTCTGGGAGGCCCGGGAGCGCAGGACACGGGTGGGGAGGACGGACAGGGTGGAGACCTGTCCGTGAGAAGGCCAAGTTGGGGAATATCTGCTGTGATGAGTGCTGTGATTCTATTCAGTGACTGGAAAGGAAAGAGAGCTGAACGAGTCTTTTTTGCTGATGGAAAAGGGAGAAAAGTGAAAGCTCAACTCCCGTGTGGGAAGTTCTGAGACCCGGACAGATTGAAGCAATGCTGAAATGGACTGTTCACAGACACAGAGAGAAACCCACGATGGAAACCGGAGAGATTGTTTTAAAGTTTTCTTTTTGAGAGTAAGCATGTAAAAAGAGGTAGAGTTACCTTGTGGCTTTCTTAGTGAGCTCTCTTGACGTGTGACTCTTGAAACTATACACGCAAAAATTAGATAAAATAATAACACACGAAATGCAAAGAGGTTTTAAATAAACATCACTGAAATCTGACTGAAAAGAATAACTGAGGAGGTGGAGAGCCAATGACAGATACCTGCAAGTTTCATAGAAATCTCTTTTTGGAAGAAGATTATGCTTAATTTGGGATAAAGCAAATCTGGGGCAATTAAGTGGCATCCAAACAAATATATGTTCTAAAAATCTTTGCAGTAATAGTAATAATGTTAGAAATAATGGTATAAAATGTTAATGGAAAGAAAATGTTTACCAGGACACTGTACTAAAGATTTTTGCTTACATATTCATTTAATGTTTTTGACAATTCAACAAAGTATGGCTAATAGCTACATTTTTATAGATGTGGCCATGTAAATGCAGAAATACTGGGAAAACTGGACAAGGTGGCACGTTCCTCAAGAACGGGTCCATGACTAGAAGTCTGTCCAACTCTCCAAAAAGCATGTTCTCCAACCGTAAGTCATCAAGTGGGGCAAAACAGAGAAAAGTAGAAATTCACTAACAAAAATCTACAGTCACTCAAAGGGTACATCCTTTAAATTTCAATCATTTGAAGGGAGATGCATATGTGGTTTGCTTTTATATGAGTCCTCAAAAGTTAGAACTCTCTTGAAATACTGAGTACCCTTCCCCCTTACCATTTAGATTACTGTGGTGCTTACCACTCTCACTCATCCAGACAGTAGGGAGACTTTCCCTGGGCCTTCGCCTGCACACGGGAACCCGACTTTTAAGATAGAAAACTTACTTGAAGTCCTTCCTTTTCAGTGTATTTTTGTTCGTTTTTACCTAGGAATGTCATAAGGTTTTAAAATGTCAACATTTATTAAGAATTTCTTAAAAATAACAGAAATACTTCTTCGTTTGCACATGTATGGAGACACAGTGTTATAATTTTCCCTTTTCCATTGTGCCAAAGAAGCTTACATGCCAAAACCCTCAGTGATACATGCACATTGATTTGCTCATGTCCCCTGAAGGCAGAAGAGCATTCTATACACAACTGTATTAGTATTTTTTAAATTTCACTTTTCTACTTGAATATAAAGTTGGTAAAATGTAATAATCTTTAATAACCTACCATTTATAAATTTTCACTTCAAAGCTATAGTTTATATTTTGCTGATTTATAAACAATATGTATTAAATAATATGGATGTAAGAATCCCAGAATTTAGCACTCATTTCTCATTTTATAAAAATTCATAGTTTATAAATCTCAGGAAGATCACTCTTCTCAGCCTATGTATATAGGTGAACATATAGGCAATTAAAAACATATTTCTTAATTGTTTCCCCTTTATTCTAAATAATACATTTGGACATAAAATGTATAGCTTTTTAAATTAAATAAATCATCTACTGTGTGTATATATATATTTCAAATTCACACTTCCATTATTTATGAGGTTATTAGAATAAAAATATTAAAAATGAAATTCTAATTTCAGTAGAAAATAAATGTTGATCAAGAAGAAAGGCAAGCTTTCAAAGATAAGGCGGTGTAACAATGGAAAAGATTGAAATAGTTTAAAGAATCAGTATTTCATGGAGTGTTAATAATATCTAAAAATAAAGAAGCCTCTCTCCAAAATTACAATTTTAGTGAGGTACATGCTTTCAACTTATCACAGTTACTATGATTTAATTTCTGTGAACTTGTTTTCTTCAATGGAAACTTAACTTCTGCATGTTAGACTGAGTGAGAAGATTATCCAAAGTGAAAGGTATTCAAATGCCTCATTTATAACACAGCACAATGGATAATTAAGTGGGATTATTAAAAGAAAAAAATAAACTTTTCCCTTAGTCATGTGTCTGTTTTTGCAATATCTGTAAATGTCCACATGTCCACCAAATCTTAGGAGTTCTCTATGTTTTTCACTAAACAGACTCTTTCAAGCATGGATATTGCAAAAATGCTTTTAAATACTGTGTTTATTTCTTCTATTAACTTTGCAGAATCCTGCCGCTAACGCTGATTTAGTTCCTGGTGCGCGACGCTGCTTCCTGCTAGCTTCGGTCCCTCACGCGCTCCCTGGTCAGGAGTGAAGGGGCTTTTCTTTCACTTAAGCTGTTATGCAAAATTCATATTTGAAGCATGAATATTATCTACTTAGCATTTCATATATTCCTTTTTAAATGCCTGAACAAATGAAAGTTGAATAAGACTAGATTATGCTCTCTCCAAAGAGCATTAGGAAGTGATACATGTTCCTCATTCAAATTTTAACTCTCCTCAATTCTGAGGTCTCTGAGAAAAATTAATCTCATATTTCCTACTCATAAATATATGCTTTGTGTGCATAATATCTGTGGTCTCCTTGATTCGTTCTCTTCCTCTTCATGAGAAAAGAATACCATATTTGAATCATCAAATTAATATCTATTTCCCTATAAATATCCATGTTGTTCTGCTAAGGATGTGATAATGGACATCTCATTCTGGTATAAAATAGCAGAGATTGGACAATTGGAGAATGGACAGTGTTTTCGCATACTCTGCCTATTTAGATTTTTCAGAGCAAAAAACACTCCCATCCCTGTGTTGGCAAATATGTCAATATAAATTAGCTATCATTAGTCATGAGGAACTGTTTGAAAATACTGAGAATTCCTGGTAGGAAAAATATAAGATTGTGAAAGATTTATTAATCAGTGTTATCTATGTTTTTATCATATAGTATGGTTTTCCCCTTTGTATCCAAATGGAACATCACATGTATTTTTATTCTAAGCTTATGAGGATACTAAACCAACAAATCTTAAATGAACGGCAAAAGTTCAACTATTTGAAGCAGATCCAATGTAGGACAGGGGACATGAGTTCACCATCCTCAGATTCAAGCAAATTCTACTGCATGAAAAGATGTGTACCTATTTTCCCTTTCAGTATGTCAGCCCTGAACTTGTGAGTCATAGATCTTCTCATTTATATTTAAAGGGGCATCAGTGTTCAGCATAAATAAATATGCAGATATTATAACTAAGAATTAATGTGAATTCAATGATCTCTTCATTATAATCCACAAAAGCAATAGTTGTTATTTAATGTTAGTTGAATTTTAACGTGGATAGAAAATCTATTCTCATTTTTTATTAGATTTTTCATTTCATCTTGTTCATTTCATTTTGCCTCCAACTTCTGAAACAAACACATAGTGTGATTTGAAGATTAGAAAAACTTGTCCCTATGCTGTAAAAGCTCAAAAGTTTTGATGGAAGAGAAAGGAAATAGCATAAATGCTTCCTTAAATGTGTTTTCCACCATTTAATTACCTTGAACATTCATGAATTCTCCTTCACCATCTCTCAATATTAGTATTTTTCTTTAAATCTAACATGGTAACTACCATTGTTTATTCTTTTGATTACTTATTAACATATGAACAGGATTAATTTTGTTATTCTGGACTATGTGAAATGAAATCCTTTAAATAAAATGATCAAAAATATCCCTGGTCTTCAACTTATGAAGCTTATTAGTCACGAGACAGAGATGGGTGGCAGGAGTCAGTCTTTGGGAGATCCAGGCTTAAAATTATCTTTCTCCACAACACCTCAGTGAAACTCAAATAGCTTTCATTGATGTACAGCAGCATGCTGAATGCCAGACATTAATTTAAGCAAATCAGTGTCATTTTGATGACTGCAGCGTGATGTTAGAGTTAGTTTCCAGGCAGGTAAATTCATGAAATTATCAAAGGCCAACAAATACATTTGTCTAAGTAAGATTAATTGAAGTTAGTTAATATATGAAAAAAAACGCGATTAAAATACAACTAGTGATGACATAATGATAAAGATGTGCTGTGGTCAGTACTATGGAACTAGTCATGTTAATTAAAATAGACAAACCTGTAAAGAATATATTATTAGTGGTACCATTATATTTTCTAACGTAGGAAATGTGTCCATATACCTATTATCTGTCTATGTCAAAATAAGCTGAAATGAGAGAGGAAATGCACCTACAGATTTTATGAACAGGAACTCCATGCCATAAATTTATTCTTTGTACTCACTATCTCACAGTCCTAAAAAGCATCAAAATTTTGCCTAAACATAATAAGAAGGGACACACAATGATGTTGAGCAGACAAAATCAAAAGCAGATTACCTGCGGTTGTCCATACTGAGTTCCTGGTCCCTCAGAGCACGGAGAGGCCGCCATGGCACAGGTGAGGCATCTTCTGAAGAGCGCCGAGTTCCGGGCTCGCGTTAACCACTTGGGGCAGGGTTCGCAGGTGTTTGGCGGCAAGAGGCAAGGGGAGCCCGGCATTGAGTGTCTTGACTGTGTTTGCAAAGTGGTGGGAACTGAACGCGGCTTACATGGCACTTTCTAGAGGAGCAATACTTACTCCTTTGAGGTCATTTTCAGCTATTAGGGGTCAGTGAGTCACTAGCAAGATCACTCAGTTGCTTACGGAGTGGTCTTGCTTTACCCTTTTTCCATCGTGGACACACAATAATCCTGCCTGTTGGTGCTTTGTGAAATTGCTGGTACCCAACAGAAGAGCACCCTGGTCTAGCTAGGAGTACCAGGCCAGATCACAGAGCAGACAGAGGAGGCCTGGCTGTTTATTCGTCAACTTCTGGCTGGAAGAGGCTGATTTTACTGATTTTCTCAAATTTTATGTAAATTTCTCATTTCACTCCCCCACTGTCTTGCTAAAACTTCCATACAGTGAATGACATCAAATCACTCACGTAAAATGCACACACGTGTGATTGGTGTCTCTCTCAGCGTGCTCTCCTGGGAAGACTATGACAAGTCAATACTTGAAGAGGAAACTAGTCAAAAATACAATGATAAATCAGCTTCGTTTTAAGCCACAAATTTGTAATAAGTTGTCATAGCAGCAAAAGATAACTAATGCAGTGTGCTCTGTACAACAATACGGAATTGATTTATATTTGTATGCAATTTGAAGGAGTACTTGGCTTTTATTAAGGAAAAGCGGGATAATTATGTCTTAAAATAATTTATGCATTTTTCAGTAAAAAAAAAGACAGCACTTAGAACATAAACTCAAAACGTGGAAGAAACTCAACTTATATTAATTGTGTGGATGAAAAAAAGATGTAAGTGTGGTTACTTGATATAGCCTGTGTCTACTATTTTTAAAATCACATGAATTGAAGAGATTTTGACACTTAAGGAACAGTAATTGTTTGAAGCATACTGTACTTCCTCTGATTTCCCCAGTGAATCACTGCACTGAACCAGATAAAGTTTATGTCACAATTTTGGTGATACTTATGTGTATATTATACTTCTTTGTAGAACACAAAATGCTAAAATTGGTTCTCTACTGACTTTAGCATGATTAATTCTAAGTGCAAGCAATGAACACCTTTTTATATATTGATGTGTACATTTGAAAAACTGAAAGATAGTTTTGAAATTAATACTGAATAACTGAGATAAGGTTTAAGAAAAGCATTTTGTTTCATTGACGGAAAATATTTGATGAGAAGAAAATCAAAGTATCTTGAGAATAAAGAAGTACTTTGTGATAAATGCTCTTTGAATCACATTTCAAAGAAAATTAGAGCCAAACATTAGAGAATAAGCAATGAAAGGATTTCTTGTTGCAAAATTCCAGATGGTCTAACAATTTAAAAACATATATACTGATTTCAAGGTAATTCTGTCTTACTTTCTTTTGCATTCATCTCCAATGTAGAGAGAACTACTTATTGTCATGTATTACAGGTAGCAACTACTATAATGTCACTCTATTCTAATAATGGCATTAATGAATAAACTGTAGTAAGATGTAGGAATTAAATTTTGAAATTCTATTTTTATTCTGTTAACATTACCAAAGTTTTTAAACCATTATTAGCCCACAAAATATGTGCTCATTTCATTGTTCTTTTTAACCCGCAGAAACTAACTAATCACTATCTAGATTAATTTTCATTGTGAGCCTTCAAGTTGGTGTAATTGTCTCATTTTTCAAATTTGTGTGAGGGCAGAGCTGACATCTCTAAAGGTCATGAAGAACTGGCAATGTAGTGTTTCGATGGCACCTTTTCCCCCCAGTGATCCTCTAGCACATAGAAGTGTTGTACATGAAGGAATAACTTTGCTATGCCCCTTTTTCAAGGATGAATGGAAGATAATTTTGAAAAATGGGTTGGCATATGAAGTGTATATCAATTATTTTAGCAATTTTTGTATAAATTATAACATGTCCTTTTCTATAATGATCATCTGTGATGAAAATAATAATTGTGACAGAAATAAATTTAAATGTAGCTAAATGATTTTTTCTTATAAATATCAAAAGATATGATTTATTTCAATAGCATTTGAGTTGATACTAGTCAAGTGGGCTCTACGTAAATTGTTTTGTATCAGTTTTATTGAAATTAAAATATTCAATGAGAGCAGCCTTACTGAATACCACTGTAGTTCATAGGAGATATATATGTGTGTGTGTGTGTGTGTGTGTGTGTGTGTGTGTGTGTGTATTTTTTTTTGTCTCCTGGAGATGAGGTCTTAGTGTATTGCTATATTGCCCTGGTTGGTCCCAAAGTCAAGGACTCCAGCGACCCTGCCTCCTCCTCAGCCACCAGAGTGGCTTAGGTTACAGGTGTGGGCCCACACACTGGGCTCTCACAGGCTGTACCTTATGTTGGATAGAGAGATAGAAAGATACTGGGCCTATTCTGAGGCTGATGACTGGAAAGTTATTGCTTGGTGCTTTGTAACACAATTATTGGTATGATATATTTGCCGTGTCTACTATAATTACTTACTTACATTTCTGTTTGTCAAAATCCTGTTTTTCTTACTCTTGAAGGCTAATTCTGGAGAGCAGGAAGTTTTCCACGAGACAGAGCTAGGCTTATAAATCAGTTGTGCCATGACTAATTGTAAGATCTTGGTAAGTGTCTTGTAAGTTGTAATTTGCTAATTAGTAAATTACAGGGAATCTCTAAGTCATTGGCCTGGTAAACATACAGTGGATAATGTTTATTAAGTGCTTAGCAAAATATGTAGGTTTTCTCCAGTAAGTTAGGACCACAGTGATTATCACTAAGCAAGTGAATTCTTCGATTCAACACTGATGTGATTTGGAATTCTCACAGTCCTTTTGAGGTGGCCTGATCTTAACTCATTACGATTTTTTTGAGAAATCCTTCACATCACCTGCCTGCATCGTTTTACTTTTTTGAGCATCGTCTATATGTCAGTCTTATATGGAGGATTTAATAAAATATTTTATATGTAAAATTTGGGAAAAAAATTGCATTTGGCAGTATAATGTGTGATATAATCAATATATTCTAAGGTAAAATCATAAAATCACAATATTTCCATTAGCAGCTCATGGCAAGCTCTGTGATGCCAACCCCCTTCCTTCCAGTTACACCTCTGGTCTGTTTGTGCCCCTTCACCTCTGTCTGTCCTGAGCCTGCCGGTCCTCACTTCTTAGGCCTGAACCCAAAATCTGTACTAGGATCTGCCATCAACTCTTTCACTGTTATCAAAATCTATCGCAAAACAAGTACATTTCATTTTACCCTGTTCATTCTGAGAGTATTTATTTCTTATAGTTCCTTTTCACATTAAAAACAGCTATGTTACCAGGCGTATTGATATTCACCTACTATATGATTGAAATGCACGAGACAGTGGACATTAGTGCAAAATAAGATTCTGTCATTTTGGTCAGAGTAAAAATTATTTCATTATTTTAAAAAGAAAGAAACCAGGGGCTGTGTAGCAATCATCCCCCGATTCTCTCTTCCTATCTCTAGGCAACCAGTAACTTACTCTGTCTATATTTGCTATTCTGGATATTTCATATACATGAAATCATTTAATAGATGATCCTCTCTGATTTCTCTCCATTAGCTTGTTTTTAAGGTTCCTCCACGTTGTACCACCTATCACTAGTTTATTTCTTATAATTGTCAAATATTATTTCATTGTTTGCCTCTTCCACATTTTATGTGTCCACTTAGTTGCCGGATTTTGGCTTCTTTTACACCTTTTTGACAGTATGAACATGTGTGTACTTTTTTGTTGACATATATTTTCCTTTCTTTATGTATATAGCCAGGAGTAGAATTGATGAGGACTATGTTTAACTATTAAAGGAGCGTCCAGAAGGGTCCCCAAAGCATCTGTGCCCTTTTCCATTACTCCGGGCAGTACGTGAGGGTCCAGTTCTCTATCTCCTTGGTGACACTTAGTATCTTTCTTTTATTATAGCCACCCTCACAAGTATGACAGGATTTCCTTTTGGTTTTAATCACATCCTCCTGATGGTTGGTGATGCCCATTCTTTCCCTGATTAGCACAGCACCTTTTTCTCAATAAAGGTCTGTTCAGATCCTTTGTTCACTTTTTATCTTGAGTTATAATAGTTGTTCATGTTCAATGTATGAAACTATTTCTGAAGATGACGTGTAAAAATAATAATTTCTCTAATTATTTGTGTTGTCTTCCTACTGACTCTTTAAAGTTGGTATTGAACCAAGGGACATCACGCTGAGCTAAATCCCCAGCATTTGCCTTTTGGATATTTTTATTTTGCTACAGATTCTGGCTAAGTGGTCCAGGCTCGTCTTGAACTTCTGCGTGTCTTGTGTGAGTCGGCCTCCTACATAGCTGGACTGGAGGTGTGTGCCACTGAGACCAGCCATCTTTTTACTCTATTTGTGGTGCTTATTCTAGCATAAAAGTTAGCTTTGATGATGTCTGCTTATCCACTTTTTCTTTAATCATCCACTGTGCTTTGGTCTAGCATACTTTCTAAATCCAAACGTAATGTGTAACCATCTTGGAATATTTGGAAATAACGAAACTTTAAATAAAAAGAGAGTTCGATACCCAGCACAAAATAAATAAATAAATAAATAAATAAAAAGAGAAACTGTTAACTTTACCATTTAAAAGAAATCACTATTAATATTTTACTATTTCCTTCCTTTTATAGTTCCAGCAACTCCTACATGTTTTATATGTTTTATATACATTTTATGTTGGCAGTCTTTTTAATGAATACATTACGCAAGATTTTTTCTCCAGCCCTAACTCTCTTTGAAATGATGTACTTCATAATGTTCTGTTGTGATTGAAATTTGACTTCACCCTTCCTCCTAAGTTACTGGATATTTAGATGTTTTCTATTGTTTTATTATTTTCACACTTTAGATTATTTATCAATAATGTTTCCAAATGGATTATTATGGTAGAGAGCCATGGGCATGTTTAAACAACCTGCACACTGCTTGGCCGGAAAGGTACAGTTCACCTGTCCTGGGCCTGACTGTGTTCAGTGTTTTCTCTGTGTCTCACCTCTCTAAGACTTGGCAGAGTAAAAGGCTTTGCATTTAGCCCATGAGTTTAAAATTTCAACTTTAAGTTAATTTTTGTCGTTTTTCAATAATTCATTATATTATTTCATGCAAGTAAATACATGTGCTTTCAGAAGTTGAATTTAGGCTATTTGAAAGTGTGTTTCTCTCCTCTATACATTTAATATTAAAGTTTTTTCGGGGGGGTGCTGGGGATCGAACTCAGGGCCTTGTGCTTAGCTAGACAAGTGCTTCACCACTGAGCTAAATCCCTAACCCCTTAATATTAAATTCTGTGTGCTGATTTCTTAATGGAATTGTTCTTTGTTTTGCTAGGTCTTGCTATGTTATAAGAAAGTATCATAATGAAGAGCATTTTTTCTTTGATAGAAAAAGAAATATCTATTTTACAGTCTATTGTATTTCTAATGTGCATATTAACACTTTGTACAACAGACTAATGACATAGAGCATTAATTAGAGAAAAATTCAGTGGAATATATTATGATAACATAGCATAAAACAAGTTGAATGAATGACGTGGAGCTCTGAAATATGAGATCTACGTTAGAGACAAATGACAAGAATGAAAGGCAAGATGCTCTAGATAGCATGCTGTCAAAAAGTACTCTCAGGACTTGCTTCATTTAATTTTATCATAATCTACTGACAAGAATGATGTATTCGTATTATTTTAAAAGATTCTTCAGGCTGGGGATTTAGCTCAGTGATTAGAGTGCTTGCCTTGCAAGCACAAGGCCCTGAGTTCGATCTCCGGCACCACAAAAAAAAAAAAAAAAAAAAAGATTAAAAGATTCTTCAATAAACTAGAAAAGCAATGACAGCTCTTCTGACCCTGGACCAAGAGATAATTATGATTATCTGGACTATTTAGTTTGAAAAGAATAGAACACTGTTCATGGTCTATTATTTCAAATATGATATTTGATAATCTGTACATACAAACCATTGATGGTCATTCAACCTAGAATGTCTCAAATGGACTTAGTTAGCCTTAAATGAACAATCAAATTACATGTGTTCCTTTTCTTTTACCCACCTGTCTTAAGCCTGCCTAAGTACAAATGCCGAAAGATGCACACATTGATTTCATCTCCCATATATAAAGCCTTCAGTTATTTTGTACTTGTAAATATCTTCACTTGGTAGAGTATGAGAAGAAAAGATATATAAATATTTTATATTATAGATACTTGCTATCAAATGAAGCTAGAATCCTATTTTATATTTAGTTATTTGTTTTATTATCTTGTTTAGGGCAAACTGTTTCCCATGTTTGTAAAAACAGTAAAGATTTTCTTTTGGTGCCTGCGACATTAACAAGAGTGGTAAAAATGTAAAGGCACACCTTTTTGAAACACAAAGTACACGGATACATAAAACTTGACAAAACTATATTACATAACTTTATTAAGAAAGTCCTAAAAAAAAAGTCCTCAAGTAGACTTTTTACATATTTAGAACAATTTTACATATCTAGCCCTCACTTTTCTTTAGTGCTATAGAGTCTATTTCTATTATTTTGTATGATTCTTCCATTTCCTCACGGTTAGCAAAAGCATGGAGGTTAAAGTTTGCATGTTTAGATTATAAAGTTGCTACAGAGTTTTGCAATTTGTTTAATACAAAGCACATTAGTTGCTTTTTTCAACTCTGATAGAGACAGAAAGTGTGGTAAATTTGCAAACGCAGAAATATTTCAATTGATGCTGGCGGTGAGAGGTGATGTTGGGAGTGGGAAGCCCACCTTTCACACACCAGAGATAAATCCAACAATTGTGTTCCTTAACTTGTATTCACACATCTGAGTTCAGACAATACTGTCTTACAATATCCCTGAATGGGCAGAATGATGCAGAAATATTATATGCTGGGAAATTCAAACCTAAGCATCCCAAGCCTTTTATTCAGTTCCATTTTAGTTCAAAATTATATCGATAATGAATGTGATGATTTCTCAAACTTTAAATAACGAATACAGGTATAGACTATTCCAGACGGTGTGCATAGAAAAGGCAACCTTAAATGGCAATATGGTGCTCTTCCCTCTAGTCAGACACAATGCAGCCTCAAGGAGGATACTCTTCACCACCACCGGGGGCCGTGCGCGTCGTCTAAATTCACGCAGACATGCGCAGCAGGGTAGCTGGCGGGCGGGGGTGGGGCTGCCTCTGCCCCGTGCGCCCTCTCGGAGCCCCGCGGACGCGGCATCATCAGAGATCCGCTAGAACAAGGAGCATTGCCTGGTTCGGGAGCTGGATCTTCCTGAGTCGAATTCTCACTTCCCCACTTACTAACTCTGCGGCCTCGAACCAATTATTTAACTTGTTAGTGCTGCTCTTGAATTTTTAAAATTGGGAGTGATGATAAAACAATCATTAATATTATTTTACAAGCGGATTGTAAGGATTCAGTTAAACATGCACAGAAAGTATCTACAACAGCGCCTGCCACATAATAAGCTCTCACATACATCGGTCCTTATTGACAGATGAGTCATTCGTAAGTCTACCGTTTCCATTACTATATGATTTTTTTTTTAAGTTTTATTAGTACCTTTTTGCTGTACATAATGATTGTATTCATGATGGAGAGTTGGTCCATGTGCCTCGTGCATCTTAATTCTTCTTTTCATCACAAAATTGATGCCCCTTGAGACCATAATTTTAAGTGACATAAATCAGACACATGAATTTAAAGATTACATGATTTCTCGTATATGAAAGATCCGAAATTACACGAGGAAGTGTTAGAAATAGTAAAAAATGAGAGACAAGTTTATTAATAACCCTGACAATTTTCTTAACAATATGAAGAGTAATAAGAAAAATTTCAGGTCAATTAAGATCCCTTTAAAACAGAATGTTCTGACTTGTATATGACATATTGAGTTTTTGAGGGCAAGATTTTTCAAGTAATAATGTTTTTCCGTAAACCCCAAACATATTGATGTTATATGTGCACTTTTGCAAGAAAAAGGAAATAATATTTTTATGTTTCCATTTTGAGGCCAGGTAGAGCGTATGTGAAGGCAAAGTGTGATTTATGATATTTTAGTAAAGAAAAGTTATGATTAACAGAAGACACTATTCAAGCAACAAATATGTAAGGCAAAAGAGACATATAGAGTAGTCAAACCGGAAGTCTGACTCAATGCAAACTTTAGATATAGCAAAAATTTTGGATCCGAACAAAATTGGGTTTTTTTCCCAATGATATTAGAAAATCAACATGACAAGCTGCATTAGGATCAGTCAAGTTATCAAACATTTGGAAATAGAAGGTATTTTCTAAGTTTAAATTTTTTAAACTTGAGAGGTATTAAAAATTCCACATACTCTTGGTAAAAACAAAACTGAAATATTCACTTGAACTAAAGATTTAAGGCACCTATTTTATGTCATTAAACAAATCGATAAACAATTATTTTTATACTACTCTATCTTCCTTTGAATACTACTATTAATCTTGAATTAATTTTCCCATGCAATTGTAATAACGAGTAACAACATTATTGGTTTTTATATCCCGGATCTTATTTAAAAAATATATATAAAGGGCAGTGAAAAATATATTCTCTAAAATCAATATTAAGGCAACAGATTAAAATCGTATTTCATTTATACAACCAAATAACAAGATTGACTATTCCCCAGAGCAGAAACAAATCTTCAATAATGAGTAATATAAACGTAGTAAATTTTAGTTCTTTTCATTCTTGTGTCCATATCTCCTTTTACTATATCCTTCATTACAAAAATTTGCAAATTTATAATATGAACTTCAAATTCAAGGGACTATTAGACTACAAAGTTTTCTAAGATTTCCCTATTACATAATGTTCACCCTTCTCACACCACTAAATTTGCAGCAGATCACACTCTCTAAACTTATTTTTATGACTTTATCTCGACTTCTTTGTTCCGTTTCCGAAGCGTGACATCCCCTACAACTTCCAGTTGTCTATCACTGGTGAGGGAGCAGACCATCCTCTCAGCAGGGCGGCTTGCTGTGCCCCGAAGTGCCGTGTCTCCTGGAAGCACCTGCTCTTCCTTCTGTTGTAATAGTCTCCTGTACTTGGAACCACAGAAAACTTAAAGCCCTTACTATCTACGCAGCACATTTTGCATTTCAAAAAATTTCTCATACTGCATAAAGATTTAAACAACTTATTTTGACAGTCAAGGTTTCTTCTACACTGAATGTATTTGTTTCAATTCTGTTTGACTCATGACTGGTGGTCACTTCCTCAGTGGTATTCATTTTTCTTGAAATTGAACTTCAGTCAGTGTGGGGCAAGGAAAAAGAGTGGAATAAACGTTGTAGGCCATAACCAGTGCTCAGACTGACATCTTCAACGGTGGGGACAAAAAGAGGCCATGTTTTCCCAAAGATACAAAAAGGTGTAGATACAAATTCATGGAAAAGGCTGGGCTTTGGTTCAGTGGTTAGATGCTTGCCTAGCAAGCACAAGGCCCTGGGTTCAATCCCCCGCACACACACACACACACACAAACACACACATACACACACACAAACAAAAGTGAGGAGACAAAGAAATAGCACATAAATCTCTATGGAGAACCTCAATTTCGGTGGCATACATTCACAGGATAGTGGTGGTCGGTTTTGAAGTTCAATTTTAGGCAACTGGGAAAGAGAAGAACTGAAGATGGAATCGAAATGTCTAATAAGAGATGCCAAGGGCAGGGGAATTCGGAGTTTAAATCCATGAACAAAAATCTGATCGCACTTGTGGGATGAATCAGTTTCATCCGGTGACTCTTGAAAGAACTTGGAGCCGTGGGAGGACACGTGGTACAACTAAAGGTCAATAACGATGCAGCCTGAGTACTGGCAACAGGACATCGCTGCAGTTATTTATTGTGTATCAAAGTCAAAGTGCAGTTACTAAAATGAATAAATCAATGAATAAAGTAATAATTTAGAGCAATTCTAAATATCTCAAATGATAGTTACTGACAAGAATTCTGCAAACAAAATTTCTGATTTTTTTTTTTTTCTGTACTCCAGATTTTACCTTGGGCCTTCTGATTGAGCTACATTCACCATCCTCCCTTTCAGTTCATTAATTAATTAATTAATTTACATTTTGAGATCGAGTCGCCCTAAGTCACTAAATTGTCGAGGCTGAGCTCCAATTAATGATCCTCCTGCTTCAGCCTCCCCAAGTCCTGGAATTACAGGTGTGTGCCAGTGCTCCTGGATAAAGTTTCTCATCTTTAAATTACATGTTATAGATCCTATTTTGCTGTGAAAAAGGTATATTTTAAAAAGTAGCAAACAATAAAAATTGGATATTAATTTCAAACTCAGATTTTTCTGAGTTTTAAATTCTCATCTTTCCAATTTAAAACATTACTTGTCATCAAGAACAGGAATGTACATATCTAATTAACCAGATATCAAATCCCCTCACTTTCTGACACATTTAAAATTGGAATTTTTTTTTTTTTTGGTTTTAGTGTTTTAGATTTTTGTTTCTTTGTTTCTTTATGAAATAATAAAACAAAATTTCATAGATTTTTCTTTTCAAATAATAAAAGAATAACAATAGTTATTACACTATGTATCATCTCCTAATTAGTTACTTGGAGTACAAGACATAAACCAAAAATATTCTTACACAAAAGAAACATAATAACACAACCTTTCTTTCCAAAGACCTAAGATGAACTAATAGTACAAATAAAATGAATCAGTATATATATTGAAATATTTTTAAATCAATGGGATTTGTAGTTTACTGAAGTATTTGAATTTCTCCCTATTTCTAATTGCACTTTAAAGAAAAAAAAATACATATAGCTTAAATTTTGCTCTGACTTAGTGCGCTAATACCTATATTTCCAAATCGTACAATGAGTTCTGTGCGTCTTCCAGTCCACTTTCTATCTAAAGTTAAAAATGTGTACTACCCAGTTCTATGTCAGCAAACATGAATTCAAAGATTACCATATGTTCATTTTGCAAAATCATCCTAAATCTCATGTCCTACCAACATGATTTTAGTTCACCTACTATTACTTGAAAACAAGTTTCTATAACCTAAGAATATTAGTTTGTATGACAATCATCTTCAGTCACTAAATTCTGAAGTCTGGACTTTTATTGACGGAGACTTTCCTGGGACAAATTCTCCAGGACTAGAGTATCTAACCCGCAATCACTCTGGTATCTTTTGTCTGTAACGTGGACAGGACTAACCCATCTTTCCATCACAAAAGAAATTTTATTGTAATCCTTTTAACCTAAGGGAAAACAGCAAAACTGCATAACTACTTTGGGCACTTTTTCCTGGGCTGAAATGTTTATTATATTTGCCAGCATCTTACTCTTCTACTTGAATTAAAGTTTAAAAAGTCAAGCTGTGTCTCTACCCCACCAAGGCATGAGGCGTGGTTTCCCTCAGGAGAAGGCAACTCTTGGTGTCATCTGGACTTTCTTCTAATCTTTACACTCTGTAAAAGAACGGGAGGCGGGTTCTCCCTGGGGGAGAAGGCTCTGGGCCATTCTCACCGGTCGGTGGGCAGGAAAGGGCAGCAAGAACAGCGTGTCTGTAAGGGGAAATGGCCCAAGCAAGTTACGTTAATTGAGTCATTCTATTTATAATTCTCTTAACTTTGCCACCAAAAGCGACCTCCTCTAGCATAGAAACCCACTTATGTATTTGGTATTGACCCATATCAGCATTTCTGCAGCTAGAGAGTCCTGTAAAATATGAATCTGAACAAAGAAAATTAACCTTGAGCTCCCCACAGAGGTTAGACCCTGTAACTAACACGTGTGCTAAAGATAAAGTTGAAGAGAAACTCTGAACAACTCGATGTTGCTTACCTTCTTCCATCTGTCTGTTCTTTCAATTACAAAGAAAACACTTCACAGTTTAATGGCATTAGCTGGTTCTTACCACTTTCATGAAAGAGGTTTAATATTTGTAGGCATCCAGAAATAAATTTTGTCCTGCTTTAGTTTCTTGCTATTTAAATAAGTTGATTGAATTTTTTCCTCTGAAATTTGAATTAAATCTGTCTTTTGATTTCCCTTCAAATTGTTTTTCATCGACTCTCAAAAGACATTGCAAAATACTAGTGATATCAAATTAATAATAAGTACTTACTCTTCACTGAATTTATAGTTACCTTTTTTCTAACTGCAACCCATATTATTAATATAATTTCTTTCAATTCTCAATAATCACCTTACTTTTCAGATACTTTCCTGAAGATAAAGCCCCTTTATAATTTAATTTCCTAGAAAAAAAGTGGCAAATGAGAAATGAGACAAGACACTAATTAAGACAGACTTTCCTTTTACTGTCACTGGCAGTTAAATGTGACAGTTATAGTGAATACTTCATAAAAAGCCAGTCCCTAGACAGCGAGATCGACATTTGTAAATAGTTTAAAGGTAAGATGAAGAAAGCTCCTGATTGGCTGTCTGATAGAATGGCAGTAAAACTTAACGATGCCATTGGCTAGCGCTGTTATTCAGTGTGGCACCACTCCGAATCCTGACTTAGAAAGGCCAATGAAGTTCACCTCATATCGTAAATGATTCAATGATAGCAGACCCTGAGTGTCCTGTGGTTTGCAGCACGTCTTTATTTGTTAACATTGCCTTACAGTTAGCTAGGAACGCAAGCAAGACGAAACTTTATGAGCAGTTGCTGATATCCATGACACTGTTGAAAGCTTCTTGCTCTTCTGTATGTACTTGTGATTTTCATTTTCTAACCAATAACTTTCTTCTCTCTCTCTCTTTTTTTTTTTTTATTTTTACCAAGAACGTGTATTGGTACATT
>PVJO010017049.1:8367-40306 GCA_004026905.1 Hystrix cristata | reverse complement strand
CTTGTTTAAAATGATGGCTTATCATTTCACTGAGGTATAATTGGCTCCAATTAGAAGTGGAGAATTTATTCAATATGCTTTAAGAAAATTTCTCTTATAATTCTCTTTCAAGTCAGATATAGGACGTGACCAAAAAACTCCTTCTGTCCCCCCAACCCTGCCATTATGGCTTGTATCTAGTTGTCCCCCAAAGCCTCACATACTCAGAAGTGGGGCTTTTTGGAGGTGGCTGGATCTAGAGTGTGTGATGCTGGGATTAAGGTTGTGATAATTGGACTGGTCCATTGATTGGTTTAACATTGTTTTGGGTGTGGATGATTCAAAGCCCACCCTGGGTGTGGGTGACACCATCCAAAAGGCTTGACACCTGGATGGGATCAAAGGGAAAGACTTCTTATGCTGCAAGCTACTTGCTGCCTCCTGCCTGCTCTGCCATGGACTGTTTCCCCTCTGTGATGCCTGCCTGCTATGATCCTGCCTTGGGGCCACCTGACTATGAACTGAAACTTCTACAAACTGTGAGCCAAAATAAACCTTTCCTCCTTTAACTTGTGTCAGGTACTTTGTCCCAGCAACAAAAATCCCCACCCCCGCCCCTGGGGAGTCAGAATACTTACGAAGGCATATTTGGCATTTAGGTTAAGTCAGCCTCAGCCTTTCATTATCTGCCATCACTGTAATTTTTATATCTCCCCAAAAGAAACGAACAACCTCGCCCTCAAATCACTCTGTACTTTTTTCTATTCTAGGGTGCTCATTAGAATTAGTTACAGGGAAATCAAAACCAAGCGGTGATAGCTGGCAAATGGTCAAATGAAAAGCACTTAGAAAATCACCTGCTTTTTGAGCGTCAGTTTTGAAATGCTCCACAAGGTCACAGAAAGTGTCACCCTTACCTTTGTCTAAGAAAGTTAGCAGTGCAGTTCCAGCTGAAGTTTGTGCTGTATCAGGACCGTTCTGACGCCAGACTCAAACCTCAGCACTTCAAAAGCAAGCACAATGTGAACTTCCACTCTGAACGTCCAGACTTGGCACGAAACTCTACTTCACTTCCAAAGAAAGCAAACTCATCGCAGTGCAGATTTCCTCTAAGGTGCATGGCACTGCTGATAGAGTAGTCAGCCGGCCCTCCCTGAGCCGGGGCTGGGAAGAGGCACCAGGGCCCCGAGACGGGATTCGGAGAAGGCCACGGTCTAGATTTCCTGTGTCCGTGGTCAGGCCTGCTTCTGAACTCTTCAGGAAACAGTTTTGTTTTTGTACTGCGTGGGTGAGGGTCTGAAATGTTTCTCACACGTAGGACCAAAGACACTGGAGATGGTACCTGTATTCTCAAAGAAAGGTTTGGCTTTTCTATACACGTTTCTCTTGAAAGAATTTAAAGTATTAAATCAACCTACCAAAAAGATAAATAACAAGTCCAGAGATTTTTATGCCTGTTTTACACAAGAAAGCGTGCGCGCACACACACACACACACACACACACACACACACACACACACACACACACACAAACTGAGATCTTTTGCATATTTAACTCTAGGTTGACATTATGAGACATTTCTATTGTTTGCAGTCATGTTTGCTTTAAATGAAGTAGTTGTGTTTGAAGACTTAACTCTGAGTGTTTTATATCATAAGAAAGGCTCTAACACCTGGCAGTTTCTGTAACAAAAAGTCCCAATTTGTTAATCTTCAGATATTGTGCACTTTGAACTCTTGATTAAATAAATGAAACAACCTTCTGAATTAGAATTTAAATATCTCACATTTTTCTACTTTTGTGATTGAGTCTAGCTGTGGAAAAGAGTTTCATTGTTTTCATTTAACATTTCAAATATTGATCCTAGTAGAAAACTTTAAAAAACAGTCTACGTGTTCTAGGAATGTGTCAAAACAGACACCAGTATTTCTTTTTCTCTAAACAGTAATTCTAAAATGTAGTAATTCTAAAATCCTTCCTTCCTTTGTTACTTCCTTCTTTCTTTCCTCCTTCCCCCCTCCCTCCATCTTTCCCTCTGTCCCTTCTTTCCCTTCTTCCTGCTTTCCTTCCTCTTTCCCTTCCTTCCTATCACTCTCCATTTTTGTCCCATTTTGGTCACTGTCTCTCCTTTTCTCACCGTACATATTATACTTTACAGGTTTCAGGGCTCCTGATACTGCCTCCTTGGGGGGAAGGATGACAGTGGGTGCTGATCCTGGCCGCAGTGGGAAGGCGGGCAGGCATCTGAGGTGTGTGAGGCAGAAGGTGGGAGCTGATGGGGATAACATACATACCCAGTGAGCCCTCAGAATTGATGGCCCCAATATCACCTGCTGCGTTCTACTCCACAGCACCCACATAGCTAGTAGGGATTGTCTACTCCTTAAACCTCACCATTCTCACTGCCCTCATCTTTGCATTTCTGGCGTGGAAAGGAACAAATCAATCTGCACTAGATCTCTTCAGTCCAGGAGCTGTCTTAGGGTCATCACAGCTGGGATGAGATGAGAGGCTGCATCATGTGCTTTGGAAGGCTCTCCTACCTGGGGCATCCAGAGACACTCTCCATATCACACTTACTCCTCCTAGGGGACCCCTCCCAGAGGCCTTCCAGGGAAGAACAGGTTCCTGTAATGTTTTTGGTTCGCTCTCCAGGTCTGTCTCCAGTACACCAGCCTTAGGGCAGTCAGTCACCTATGCACTTCTGGGCAAGACCAGACTTGGACATCCTACCTGGGAAGATGACAAAGTGCAGATGACTTACCTGAGCCATTCATGGATTGTGGGACCTGTGCCCAAGTGCTGTCAAGACAGACGGTATGAGTAGAGCAGCCATCACCTGTGGGACAATGGCACACGAGCCCCAGCCTTCTTTTCTGGAAGCTTCCATCATGGACAGTGGCTCCTTCTGGAGCCATCTGCATGCACGACTCTAACCCGGGGTCTGATGAGCGGTGGCAGCACAATGTGCAATCAGCCACACTAAGGCTGTCAGGGACACACACCGAAGAGGAACAGTCCTCAGTCCAGCTGTGCTGGGAACAGCTTCATGCTGGACTTACTGGCTTCTGGACACATTTGCATGACACATGGGCCAGAGAGAAGGCTTGAGTTTGACTTGATGGCTTTTTCCTCATTTGATAGCCCTCGGTACTGATTCCAATGTCCTTGGGTAGGGAATTGCATAGGGTTTCACAGATTTCGCCCCACAGTAGCCCTGACCCTTGTAAACATGATGAGGCTGCACAGCAGGCCTGTGAAACATTCGGAGCTGTGTGTTGGGGTGACCAGATGTCCCCTGAGAGTGCAGGTGAATAAGCCCTATTGCCCCACGGGGACATTAACCTACGGAGCCTGGCACATGGCAGGGAAAGATGTCACACACTGGTTTCCTTTACGAAAACTGCGAATTCAATAAAGAATGAAATGCTTTAAGAAAAGCCTTTGAACAGTGTGATTCCAGTGGATATGGTTAGTTTACATTTCTAATATCAGGAGGCACGAGACAGAGAATTTAAAAGAAAACAAAGTAAATTAGAAGCCAATGAGTTTAATAGAAATTTAAAAAGTGAGAATGTTGATTTTTAAATATAATGAACAGACTCCTGAACTTACAAAGTTGACGTTCGTGGCTGACAGAAGCTCAGAAGACATCATTTATTTAGGCGTGCAGCCTTTTCTATATTGGAAGGTTGTCATTAATTCTCTCATCGGAGGCCAGAGAGGCAGTTCGGAGGGACTGGGAAGAGCAGCCACTGATCCTGACGAGGTCTGTGGGGCTGGGGACGAACGTCTGATGAAATGGCAACTTCCACAGGCCTGCTGGGATCAGAGTGCTTTTTAACGACCTGGGACAGGGGACAAGTCTCAGAGAGGCCAGACCTACTGAGAATGCAGCTGTGTTTATGCCAGAAGGGATGAAGAGAAGAGCAGAAACCCTTTTTGAATCCTGGTCGTGCTAAGCAGATGGGTATATGTGCAAGTTAGCTGAGGGCACGTGGATGCTGTGTGAGGGATGCTCTGAGCTGAGGGCCACCCTAGGTGTTCTCCATCAGTTCGCCCTCCTCCAGAGCCCTGGACCTCCCTGGGTCAGCACATGGCAGAGCCTGGGAAATGTGCATGAAGTGTTAGAGGCAGGAAGAGGAGCTGAGGTCGTCTTAACAAAAGAACTAGAAACAGAGGCCACTCGCTTGGAGCAACACCGGCCCCATCAGTTACATAGCCTGTTCTGGCTCTGCTTCCGAGAGGCCAAGAGTAACTTGGAAGGGGCTTGGAAACAAGCACCCGCAGCACAGCGCCTGGAGCAGTGGAAGTGTACAAACAGACACGTCTTGCTTGTAGGCAAACTAAGAATTTGTGTCTGATTCTGCCGACCTAACCACGCTAATAGATGCTGGCAGCTCACCGCTCCTCGCCCGGAACATGCCACGGAATGGCAGAGAGTCAATTCAGACCCACAAACTCTGAACGCAGGCGATGCGGTGGACGCAAAGGAATCACGGATTCCAACTCTGTGTGCTCAGGAGGTTCGCGGTATGGTTAGGGAAACGGAGACACCATCAATTAACGGTCCCCCCCACCCCCCGCCGCGGGGCCAGCGTTCCCCCACCGGGCTGGGCCTGGAGCTGGCCTTGCAGTTATCCCAAGCTGTTGTTCCAGGTGAGTTCAGGTCTCTGGGATAGTTTGCAACTTAATAGTTTGAGAAGATTATAATCATACATCCCCAAACATCCTTTTCCAAACTTTTGATTCAGATTTTTCTTTCCAAAATTGTTTAACTTATCCTTTGCCATATAAACTTTTTTCTTTTTTTGGTGCCAGGGATCGAACTCCGGGCCTTGTGCTTGCAAGACAAGCACTCTAATCACTGAGCTAAATCCCCAGCCCCTAAACTAAATCCCCAGCCCCTAAACTAAAACCCTAGCCCCGCCATATAAACATTTGAGAAAAAAAAACAGAAAATGGAACTGTTAATTGCACTGAATGCAAGAGTAAAATATTGCATTTGTATATTGGCTTTTATTTTTAATTTTTCCTTTTTACTATTAGTGTCTATTAATTGTCTAAAATCCTGGGTTAACATATTTTGATCATATCCATCCGCCCCCATTACTTCCATCTTTTAAAGAGTATCTTTGCCTCTTATGAAATGGAATTTTCAAAATAATCAAAATAATTTGGCAAGGGTGAGAGAAAGACATAATTAAAATCTCACAGGAATGAAGATAGTTCAGGTTGTGGATGTTAACAGGAAGAGTCTACTGGCTGCCTCTTGTGTCTCTGCCACTTTCTGTGACCTTGGGGTGACAAAACCTTTCAGCCTCATTTTTCCCTTCTGTAAGATGGAATGACACCTCTCTTATAAGAGCATGGGGATGTTTCATTGAGTTAATAAGTTTAAATCACTTAGAAAGATTCCTGTCCGGACAGGAAGGTTAAGTTCAACAAACGCAGGTCATTGTTACCATTACTGTTTTTAGGCTGAGTGTAAAATGTAATAATACTTGAAGGAGTAATATTTTACCAAGATCTTCTTGTGGTCACTGGGATGCAGAACTTGAAAAGATGAAGGGTCCATTAAGACACACATCCACAGCAGCAAAACCGTCCTAATGTTTGAGATATAATCGAGAGAGCCCTTAAAGGTTCAGCAAAATCATAAGCAAGTAACAATCAGCCATTGCTGATGGGAGTAAAAAAACAATGTATATTCTTGGTTAGTAGGTTCTGTGGGATACAGAGTAACCTGTTGGAGCAAAGGTTTTTCCTGCCCTCAGTTGATGAAGGAAAGAATAACTCCAACATTAACGTGCATATAAATCTTAGGAAGAAAAGCATCCTCTACAATAAGATAATAAGGTTCTCATTAGTAGGTAACCTTCAAAGGCAGAATTTGAGATACTTTGATTCATTGATAAATCATGGAGATATGAATTTGTGTTTAGCAAAAGTAACTATCTTGGTCTCTCTATGCACTTGACATAATCAGAAAAATACAAGAGTAGTCAAGGTCAGGTAGCTCTTCATTATGATTATTATTATTTCTCTTATTTTCTTTTTGGTAAAAGAAATAACAGTGGAAATCAAAACATCTAATCAGTAGAGGAAAAATCCAAGGCAACACATGAGGCATAATTATCTTCCCAATGAGAACAACAAATTGTCAATATTCCCTCTAATTAGTCCATTCACGAGTCATATGTATTAACTGGCCTTTTGCTTCAGGCGGTTAAAATTTTGTAAATAACATGCTCAGATCTGGCAGTGTAGACTGAGACTTGCCCTGGATTTTCCCCCTATATCCCCACAAGCCGTGTACAGGATTCCAATTTCTTCATGATACTGCCAGCTTTCTTTTGTTATTGTTTGTTAATAATTATGTTAAAATGTGTGAGATATTG
The DNA here is from genome assembly GCA_004026905.1 of Hystrix cristata. NCBI lineage: Eukaryota > Metazoa > Chordata > Mammalia > Rodentia > Hystricidae > Hystrix > Hystrix cristata. The sequence goes on along the minus strand of PVJO010017049.1, from coordinate 33,924 downwards.
TCTCATACTTTTGATTTGAATTGCACTCGTGATTATTGATGTTGACCATATTTTCATATGTCTCTTGGCCATTTGTATGTCTTCTTTGGAGAAATGTCTCTTATCGTCCAATTCTTAAATTAGGCTGTTTCTTGCTTTAGACTTGGAAGAGTTATTTCGGAAATTAACCCATCCTATGTATTTAATACATCTTCAACAAAGGTGATAAGAACACTCCATTAGGACAGGATACATCTTCAAACCAGTATTGGAAAACTGGATAACCACATGCAAAAAAAATAAATTAGACCTCTAGTTCACACCGTAAACAAAAAGTAAACTCAAAATTGATTAAAGACTTACACGCAAGACCTGAAACTGTAAAACTACTAGAAGAAAATAGAGTAATACTTCGGTTCAGAACACTTCTGTTTGCAAACAATTTGGTTCTCAAACAAAAATTTTCAACCAAATTTTGCTTCCATTCACAAACTCCACATTGGGTGACAAACACAACTATGACCATCTTCCCTGTACAAACACGAGCATGGTCATCTCCCCCAAAATTGTGAAACAAATTTAGTTTGTGAACCAAAGTACTACTGTAAAGAGGAAAATCTTCTTGATGTTGGTTTTGGTAATGATTCCATGGATTTGACACTAAAATCGAGGTTATCAAAAGCCAAAATAGACAATTAGGACTATACCGAATAAAGAATTTCTGCATAGGAAAGAAAATGATCAACAGAATGAAAGGTAAACTGTGAAGTTAGAGGAAGTATTTGAAAATTACTTATTTTTAAAGTATCTTTACAGTAATTAATTTGCCTTAACTCTCTCTGACACATCTTTTTTTTTCTTCTTATAGTTCTATAGAAATGTGCTTCATAAACCCACAGACTGGGAAAAAATTTTTGCCAGCTGTCCTGAGACAAAGGTCTAACTTCTAGAATATACAAAGAACTCAAAAACATCAAACCTCCCAAATTTAAAGACCCAATTCAAAAATGGGCATCTGAAATGAATAAGCATTTCTCAGATGAAGAAATAAAAATGGCAAGTAAATACATGAAAAAGTGTTCAGCATCACTAGTCATTCTAGAGATGCAAATCAAAACAACGTTAAGATTCCATCTCACTCCAGAAAGAACAGCAATTATCAAAAAACTAACCAATAACAAATGCTGGCGGGGCTGTGGGCAAAAAGGAACCCTCCTCCACTGCCGGTGGGAATGTAGATTGGTCCAGCCACGGTGGAAATCAGTATGGAGATTCCTCAAAAAACTACAACTAGAAGTTCCATGTGATCCAGCTATTCCTCTACTAGGTATCTTCCAGAATAATTGAAAACATCGTACCACAGCGATATATGCACAACCATGTTCATAGCAACACAATTTGTAATAGCTAAGTCTTGGAAACAACCTAAATTCCCAACAACAAATGAATGGCTAAAGATGTGGCTTTTCTACACAATGGAGTACTACTTGGCAATAAAAGAGAATAAACTAGAGATATTTGTAGGTAAATGGATGTACCTTGAGAACATACTCTTAGGGTGGAATAAATCAGACACTCATGCGTACACATCGAATTGTTTCTCTGATGTGAGAAACCATAAGTCTAAATAAGGACAAAGAGGTGTAATAGATATTATATAAAAGGAAGATAATATTCAAAAGAGAAGGGAACTAGAAAGGGGGAAGGGGAAAAGACGGAAGGCAAAAGGGAAAGAAAGGGGAAAGGGAAAAAGTGGAAAAATATAAATAAACCTGCTGTAAATAGGGAACGTGGCAGCAGAAGGGAGGGGTGGGGAAGAGGGGGGAAAACCAAGATATATCATGTACAGGTACAAAATAACCACGATGAATGTGATCATTATGTATACAATGTACAATTTACCAATACATGTTCTTGGTAAAAAATAACAAAAAAAAGGGATGTGCTTTTATATATATGGGACTGTGCTTCATGTACTAGGAATTCGAACAATGAATTCTTTTAAATGAAAACTAGTATTATTATTTTGATACTTTTGTTTGTTCAGTAAGAGCATTTTTATATCAGTGGGGATGCATAATTTTAAAAACAGCTGACTTTTATTGATGATTTTGAGCTTACAGAACATGGTTTTCCAATAACAGAGAAAGTACTTTACAAGAAAATTCATATTATTTTTTGAAAAGAGATAAACATACATTGTGAGTCTGAGCTGTCAAGATCACAGAATCTATGAAGAATTATAGGATCTTTAATGTCAAGCCCTTGAGAAAATTATGCTTGGCTTCAAAGATTATGATATGATAGATTCACAGAAATTTTGCATTTATGAAAAATAAAAACCGTAAGTTCTCAGAATTCTCTGAGAATATTTCTTAAACATACCCAAAGGGGAAAATAAAAACCTTCTGAAGTTTAAAGCCATGACTTGGCGTTTACAAACATCAGTTACTGACCTTTAAATAGGTTCATAAGTCACCCAGATGCCATGCCAGTGGCTTGGATACTTCACAGCAGCCGACTGTGAAAAATAGAATTGAAGCTGAGTCAAAACTTCTGGGGCGAGAAGGGTTGTGTGGAGGTGACTGATGCCCACATGTAGAAAGACATTGACATCTTGGGAAATGTACCACTTTTTCTGACATTCACTTAGTATAGTTACATGAAAATAAATGGGAAATAAAAGAAAGCTTGAACAGGGTAATTTTGAATGAATTTTTTTTTGGATTAGAAATTAGCAAATTCCTCATTATCTCCAGTCCTTGGACTGATAGTTTCTGTCTTTACTTTTTGCAGGTTCTTTGTCATTTTCTTTTAGAATATTTCTTCTATTTTTAAGCAGACTAGTTTTGTTTTGTAATGTCCTATCTTTCCTTGTCTCTCTGAGGCAGTTATTTATTCTTACATAATTCCGCTGTGTTGCCTGAATTGTCTCTGTGTTTTCTGTTTTCTTTGTCATTTCATCCTTCTTGCAAGGTAGATTTCCTTCAAATCTATTCAGATGCAAAATAAACATGCATAGCTACTGGGAAGCTTAGCGGGCATGGACAGTGCTAGCAGAGTGGTTAACTTCACTGTGGAATAATCATGCAGGGGTCCAAATCTTTTATTGTTAATGCAAAAAAAAAATCTACTATCCACACGTACGGTTTTTACTTGAGCAGGTGCCCCCTAGAGAGGAGTTTTCCAGTCTCCTTCCTGGGGTCAAATGAGAGGGTTGAAAGGTGGTTCTTTGTGTTTTTGAGTCAAAACAGGAAGTAGATTTTCATCAGTCATCTGATCCTCACGGTGACCCTCATTTCTTCAGCAATTCTTGGTTCTGAGTCCAGGGTCTGCCCTGAGCAGGTGCTCAAGGGACTGAATCCTGGTCTTGGGCTGCTCTGGGGCCTTGGTGCTCATCTGGTGGCAAGGTGCAAGGAAGATGATGTGGAATCTGTTTCTTGTACAGACTTTTAGACCATCTCTGCCAGAGATTACAGGGCCAGATTCCGTGAGCTAAGCATCGTGCTCAGGTGAGAGTCTCTGTTCTTGGAGACTCCATCCCTAGCGAGGGCTCAGTCAGGGATACAGGACTGAGAGGCCAAGGCAGACAGAGCCAGACTGTGGCTTGTCCTCCTCCAGTCTGTGAATCTGAGCCCTGTGGCTCAGCCGGGTTTACCAAGAACTCAAGAAAGCAAGAGGTCAGGGCCCTGGTTGGTGGAAACAGCAAAAACACTGGTGGCTAAAGAAAGTAGGAGGCTTTGGCAAACCAGCATTGTCAACTAGTTCAACAATCTAAAACAGATAAACTTCTACATATTGTCATCTATCTACTTTTTACATGGGCTTTCTTTTTGTGAGCAGTCCTTAATTTTACAATCAGAAAAATAAAGTGATTCCAGTTCAAATCAAAGTCACAAATGAGAAAAAGAATCCAATTCTAAAAAGCAAATGCATAAGCTCCAGAAAAATTACAAGCAACCATTTTAAAATTAAGAGGAGACATCAGAATTTTCAATGGGTTGTATGGAATATAAAAAAGCGTAATGATTTTCTTTGGGAAAGTTTAGTAGACTTCTGTAGGGATTAATAATACTGCAACAGAATTAGAGCCCTCGAGTTTCATAAAACGTTTTGTACATCCTTTAAGTCTGACTGCTGATGCTCTGAATCAGGCAAAAACACACAAGTCAGTTGTGTACCGTTTGTCTGAAACTTGAATTGGTACGTGATACACACTTACACACTGGTCAGGGGAAACAGCGAGTTGGAAACGAAAGCTACCAACATCAATGCCCATTATCACAGGATCCTTCTGAATGGCCTGCGACCAGCAGCCAGCTAGAGTTGTAGATTAGAGCGGTGGAATCTTTTTTTTTTTGAGCTGTAGAATGCCTGTCTCAGACTGGCGAGAACAGTAGAGATCTATTGTGCTTAAGGGTTAAGTACAGGAGTCTCTGCCCCAGACAAACGCATGTGCCCCCACCTTGCCCTCTGCTTCCCACTGTGCTTTCGGTGTTGTTTCCATTTCCAGCCAGCCCTCCCCACCTGGGGGACACCAGACCTAGCATCCCTGATCGCTGATTCCTCACTAGTGCCAGCTGGAGGTAGGTGTACCTATTTTATCATTAAAGCTTGGAGTTGAACCCTATTTTTGTGCCCTGAAAAGTGCATGGAAAACTTGACACCATTTAGAAAGGTGGTGCAGCGAAGGTTGACTGGCACTCAAAGAAAGTTGTCCACATCAGAAGGCAGTGGCACCTCTTTTATATTCTCTAATTCTTAAAGATACAACATGGATACCTTTGATTTTAAATGTCTCCCTTTGTCTTCTATCCAAAAAGTGCTTGTGCATCAGTATTTGACGTAAAATATACACTTTTAAAGAAAAACAGCAGAGGAATTTTAGTAGTCCTACTTCATCTGTGCATCATGCTTTATATTTTACTAAGATATTTCTGCATCATTTTGCATTAGCTTTGAAATAACCTGCTGGTTAAACATTATAACAGATATCTTTTTCTTCTCAGTTTTACAAACAAACCAGAAAAGCAGACTGATTTTTTCCTATGCAGACTGTCAGCTAGGAAGTGACTAGAATTATTAGTGCTCAACACAGAAATGTTTCTATCTGCTGAACCCAAACTGCAAATAGAAAATGCGGAATTTTTAAAATATTTGAAATAAGTTCTTAGAACATTGGCAATTTCTTTAGCCTAAATTACTTCAAACTCCAAACATTGAATTGAGCTGTATTGAAAAGCCCATACATGCACTTTATACTTAAACACACATTTAAATCAGATAATTATTTTAAGTGGCATATGTGCATATCTGCTTATCTACCCCTTATTCATGTTTTGAAGAATATCCATGCAGCAGGCTGTGTGAAATTTCAAGAGAAAAGGAAGGAAAATGGTAATTAATACTAGTTCTAATGTTGAGAAATGGTTGAGGTTAGATAGGAGAAATGTGAACAATTAATCATGCCTAGAGTTATGTTACTAAATATGCAGAATTATTAATAAAGCAAAAACAATTGACACATGTTAAAATCATAGACTTGTTGAAGTAACATTCTAAGTAAAATTATTTGGGATACATATGTTTGAAATTTATTGAATAATTGCTGTAGAAAAAACTCCCTAAGCATCTTTATAAATATTTATAAGACATCTTGGGGTATGCTTTTAAGGACTACACATCTGATTATTTCCTTGTAGAGTAACCCCCAAATACTCCCAGGGGCCAAATCAGAACCTGTCTTGCTTTGGCCTTTTATTGTAAAGGAGATGAAGCTCAGGAAGGCTCAAATGCACTGTGCAGACTACAGCGTGTGGTCCCAGGAGATGACATGGAGAAACAGAAGCGTTTCCTCTCTGCCACTGCACACGGTTCCGAGCCCTGAGCAGCAGCGATGTGACAGGTGGATATTGAAGACCCCCCATCCTGCTCAGCAGGAAACACGGGGCAGGAGACCAACTTCACATTTCTGGTTTTTGAAAGTGACTGGACACGGCACTTGCTCAGCGTGAAGACCTGTCCCTCCCACCTTTCTCCATGCTAGAGCAAGGAGAGGCAAGGAGGAAGACACGGTGGAAGAGAGCTTTGGGAAAATCAATGAGAAGGCAAAAACACTTTTAGGTCTTAAAGACTTTCCAGATCTTGGATTTAGGGAGCTCTGAGATTTGGGTAGAACTGATGTTAAATGGAGAGATCAGCTCTCTTAAGCCTGCTGGGAGTCCAGCAGGGCTTTACCTAATTGCACAGTTTGTAGCTCTGTGGACAGAATGAAAGCTGAAGGAACCGAAGCTGAGGGGGGGGGGTGAAGGTGCTGAGGGGCACGAATGCATTTTTAGTCTTTTTTGAACCAAGACAACATGTTGCCTGGCTCTTCAAATGTCATTTTCCACAGTGCTGATGCGATGCTTTTCTGTGAGGCCTGGCTTGTAAGTCTGTGCTAAAACAGTTCTGTTTCCCCAGGACGAGCAGTGGGAGCCTGCACACAGGGTACGTGGTTGTTTTCTGCTTAGCTGACTGCTAATGCACTTGCAAATAGTGGATTTCACCATTCATAGCTTGCAGAACTGCCCATCTTCAGCTCCAACACCACCGCATGCTCTTCTGGCCGGGTGTTCAATAAGCAAGAGGTTCTCAGACGTCAGTGGAATTTGATGAAGAGGATGTTTAGGCACATAATGAATTTTAACACTGTTATGAAAATATTTTTACTGGATTATTTTGAAGGCTTGGTCTTAGTCATCTATATAGCTATATATTTACATTGTCAGAAATACTTTTTAATTTTTTTGTGGCTACACACAGGTCATATTACATTTATTGGTATGTTTGTACATGTGTATAAAATACTTTTTGATTATTTTCATCCCTTCTTGCCCCTCTCTTTTCCTTCTTCTCCCCCAATCCCCTTTCTCTTCTCCAGTAGTCTCATTTCTACTCCTAATATCTTTTTTCTTTTTTTTTTGGTGCTGGGGATTGAACTCAGGGCCTTGTGCTTGCAAGGCAGGCACTCTAACCACTGAGCTAAATCCTCAGCCCTCCTAACATCTTTTTCTTTAAAAAAAATTTTTTTTTTTGATTCCACATGTAAGAGAAAACTGAGATATTTGACCTTTTGAGTCTGGCATATTTTATCTACAAGATGATCTGTAGTTCTACTCATTTTTCTGAAGATGACATAATTTTCTTCTCCTTTATGGACAAGTAATACTCCATTGTTTATTATACTATATTTTCTTTATCTGCTTTGTTCTGATGATGGGCACCCAAGCTGTTTCCATAGCACAGCTATTGTGAATTGCACAACAATAAAGATGAGTATGTAGGTAACAGTATAGTGTGTTGACTTTAACTCTTTTGGGAACATACCAAAGATTGGTATAACTGGATCAAATGGTACTTTTGCTTTCATTTTTTTTTTTTTGAGGAACCTCCACAGTTATTTCCACAGCAGCTTATTGAGTTACATTCCAATGACAATGTAGATGATTCTTTCCTCTCTGCATTCTTCCAAGGATTTATTATTTTCTATGTTCTTGATGAAAGCCATTCTGATTGAGGTGAGATGGAATCTTAATAGCTTTGATTTGTATTTCCCTAATGGCTAAAGATGTTGAATATTTTTCATATACCTATTGGCCATTTGTACTTTTCTTTTAGAAACCTGAACAATAAATAAATAACATAAAGGAGAAACAACAGAAAATAGAAGCTAGACTCCTGGGAAGAACATTAGGAAGAGAGGAAGGAGGGAGAGGAGACAACAGGATTGCAAATGATCAAGATATGGTAAATGCCTATTTTGGTCTCCCAGAATGAACCTCACCAATCTGTAGTATTAACGTGTTCTAATTAAAAAAGAATTAAATCACTGTTTCATGGGATTTAGTTGTGACAAATATATTTTGAAAATACAGATGGGCAAGTGTATTTGCAATACCAATGTAGGACAAGTGTGTACAAGTGGGGGACTAAGGGATTACATGTTTATAAGACAGGATACCAGGGAAATACGGGCTGTGTTCTTACCCAAGAAAGAGGTTCAACCTATAGAATGTGAATAGAGCCAGAGAAGCTAAAAATAATAAAATCAGCAAGTGGGCACATAAATGGGCTTAATGATGGGATAATATATAACAATGCTTTGTCAACAAAAGATTTGCAACCCTTTGCTATCAGGAAGATCATATATTACAGTTTGAGAAAGTGGCTTCTCTATGTGGTCTGGATGTCTCGGGTGGAATCCGAGATGAACATCCACGAAGAGAGTGGGCCGGGCCCAGGAGTTGTGCACGCCACTCCTACCACATCCTACTCACATCTGCCCAAGGCCACGAAGGAGAAACTGAGCCCAAGAGGAGGGAGAAGCGGCGGGGTTCTGAAGCGGTGCACATGGGACCATTAACACTGCTGCAGCCTTTTCCGACAAACACCATCTACAACACGGACAGGAAGTCGCTGGTATGATTTGGGTGTCACCACCAGCCTGTCACACTTCAGGGGCTCCTTGTGTATTCTTCTGACCGGTGATTTCCACCCCCTCTTTTCTTCAGAGTGTAGAATTTGAGTCATTGGTGGGCTAAGTGAGGGCAAAGAAGGAGGCCAGTGAGCTTTGGAGTGGTGCTGAAAAAGCTTTGACTAGAAGGTGACCTCAGATTATCTGGGTGGTCTCTGGAAATGTACAAATTATATCTGCAACAGATTATGAGCTTATTTCTAACTGCAAATCGGCCTGACTTCTGTGATTTGGGGGGCTGTGTCAAGGTCACTGGTGATTTTCAGACAATTTCCTGGCTCCTCTTGGGAACATGCACAGATTCCAACTTCTGCCTCTTGGAAGTGAACGTGACTTTGGGTCTTACTTTAACCAAAGAAATAAATTTGGAGAATTAGCAACACTTCCTTGTTCCTCTGCTGTCGCATCTGGTCAGAATCCCAAGGATGCCTCCTGCATCAGTCTGGGACCCCCCCCCCCCAGGGTCCCTCCACAGATGGTAGACACAGCCTGGGTCAGGAATGCGCCTTCACCCTTTGAGGTCACTGTCAGCAGGATGGTTTGTGCGGTGAGCATGTCCCACCCTGACCTATCCGAAGCAGACTCCCTGTCATGGCCCTCACAGCCCTCAGAAGGCAGCCTGAATCCTTTCTCAGAAACATGACACTGTACAAGGAGAGAGCATGTGCCTTGCTTTTGGAGTTCCCAGCTGGCAATTAGCATGTAAGCTTAGTTATCAGGCCCTTCTTGCCATCACTGAAGAAACTGTGCCGAGGGCAGGAACCATTGTAGAGGAAATTAGAACCAAGAGAGCAGGGAGGGCCAGGTTCTGGCAATGCAGCTTTAGTACCTGGCTCAAAAACTAGCATCTCTGGACTCCTGTGTGTGTGTGTGTGTGTGTGTGTGTGTGTGTGTGTGCGCGTGTGAAGTGATAAGCCTTCTTTGCACTTAAAATTTAGAACGGAATTTCTTTCCCTTCCCTCTTTCCCTCCCTCCTTTCTTTCTTTCTTTCTTTCTTTCTTTCTTTCTTTCTTTCTTTCTTTCTTTCTTTCTTTCTTTCTTTCTTTTTTCTTTCTTTCTTTTGTATGTGCTTCATTAGTATATAATCAAGATGATATGTATATATTATATACATATATGGTGTATATATGTTATGTATGTATATATGGTATGTATAACATATGTATATGTCATATCTTGGTCATTTTGCTTCTTGCTTTCATGCCTATGTAGAATCTCACTTCCAGCCTCCAGTCAGTTAGATTCTTTCATGTTAAGTCTGCAGGACTTTGGTAGGTTGCTTTTCCAAATTACCAATTTCCTCTGTAACTGTTCTGCTTAAATATTTCCAATGATTCAACTTTTTTTTCAGAAGAAATGCCTAAGCCCGAGCTCCAGTGGGTGTTGTAGAGAAGACGCCCACAGCCTTGCTCTGCATGCTCACTCCCCGGGGCTCTGCAGGACCCTCATTCTTGGCCCTAGCCCGCAGCTTCTAAGTAACCTGAGCACCTCTTATACTGTAGCACCTCTGTAACTTTGTCCAGGCTCTTGCCTGCGTCTGAAATGCTCCACCTCCTCAGCTCCATCAGGGGAATTCACACCTGTTCTTTCCGACTCTAAACAATCACCAAATGCCCAACAGGCTTTTTTCATTTCCAACCTTGACGTTTGGCAGTGTTGTGCCTCCCACCAACTGTATGAATAGCCCCATGTGTCAGATCCGTGTGTTTTCATGCACACTGTAGCCTGTGTGTGGTGGTGGGTGGTAGGAACTGATGCTCTCTTTTCTCCTACCAGTGTCACAGGTCCCTAGATACCCCTCCCCCAGTGTGGCCAGGTAAGGGGTTGAAGTACTTGTCACAGGTCCCTAGGTCCCCCTCCCCCAGTGTGGCCAGGTACAGGGTTGAAGTACTTGGAATTACGGGGAGCCTTACATGCCCATTTGTCATGCCTAGTTTGGCAGCATCTTCACTCGTATACCAGCTTCCTACAGACAGTCTGGACCTGCCTGCTGAATGAAGGAGATCTGACAATATACCTGTGTTCTGGGGCTGTGCTCAGCCCACAAGGGGAGCTTGCTGCACTAGATGTGGGCTCGGCTGCCTAGAGAATCAGGACAGCTGAGTCGGGCAAGGTCGCCAATTGGAGCTGCTAGACGGGGCCGAATGTATGTTAGCGACGCAGCAGAAAGCAGAACTGCTGCGCACAGCTCTGTATTAAGAAGAGTAAAAAGCAATAGCATTTTTCTCATTGTTTGGAAGAATTTCTCTCTGGATACAGGGGAACCCTCCATGGACTAGTACTGCCCTGCTGAGGACTGCCGTGGGGACTAAAAGCTGACCTTTCGCAGGCAGAAGATCAGTGGAGGAGGAGCCACGGCACCTCCTGGGCTGTCTGGGACGCCGAGATGATGACAAAACTCTGCCCTCTGAGAACTCGACGTTCATTCCATGCTGTGTAAGGACTCGAGAGAGACACTTGGGAAGTCCTGAAAGAGTGGAGAATGATAACCTAATTTAGAGGAGGCGCAGTCTGCTTCCCACTGGGAGTGTGGAAGAGACAGCTGTTCACATTTTTTGAGTTCAGCAAAGTGGCTCCTTAGAAGGAGTTAAGTCCATACTGTGTACCTTCCTGCCACTCAGGTAGGCGATGAGCATTTCGCCTGTGGATTCTGATTTCAAATGTGGCTGCTCATCACAATGGCACAGGGTTAGTGCTTCACTTAAATGTAGATCCTGTACTTTTGCCAGGTCCTGCGTGAGTCTGCACATAAAGATCTATTAAAGTAGATCACAACTGATCCCCGAGTTTGAGGAGCTCATGGGACTTCAATTTATTTTAGAGATTTGTAAACTTTTATGAAGATCATGAAAATGATGTTATGTAAAGCTGTTTTTAAGACAGTACTTTTGTTGCTGGACTCCTCAGTTTCAAACAGAAGCTCACTTTCCCCATCTGTGATCATCTTTGTCCCGCCTTCACGGGGAATGCCCATGACGCCAGAATCAAACACCACAGTCCTGCAGAATTTAGCAAACAAAAGAGCTAACTGAAGAATGGCGGCTTTAGCCTGGAGCTTACTTCTTCTCTGTATTTAATATCTCATATTTCCTCTAAGACTGTTCTTTAGGAAAGAAAAGATTTTATCTCATTTATTCATTTATCTGCCACATCTAACAGTCTATGATAAATCACAGGTCTCCTTAACAACTAGACTGAAGATAAAAAATACTAAGTGAATAAATGAATGAATAACAGGAGAAAGCTGATCTTTCTCACGTTTAGTGACGAGCCCTCCCATGAGCTGAAAGTCTGTCATGAGAATTCCTGGCCCCACACGTGGGCGTGCGTGTGCACCAAGTGTGGGCTGGTGTTTTGTGCGCACTGCCATCTCTGAGCACCCTGAAGACACCAGGGCCGAGTGTACTGGTGATGGCCAACAGCGGACAGGCTCCTGCTTTCGTAGATGGAAGTTGCATACGGTTGTGATATCTCAAGTCTTGGGATATTTGTTCAGCTGAAGAAGAAACCAGGCGGCAGAAAGAAGATGTAAACATTTAGAGGCCTGGGACACCTGTTAACTCCTGTGTTGGGGAGGGTGGAGCCACACGCACACAGGGCAGTAGTGACAGTGACAATGGTGACAGGGTTTGCAACCTTGTTCCATGCTGACGGTAACAGAACTATTTTCCAAAAGGAAGGACATTATCAGGCACTTGACAAGGCTTTTCATCATGTGTCTTGGGGAATTAACGACCAGGCTTCCCCAACACCATCCATCTTTATCTCCCAGCTGTTCAGCCAGGTCTTCTTCCACATCGCTGTTCTGGTAGACTGTGCTGCAGCAGAACTGAACTGTTCTTAACTGATCCATGAAAACATAAAAATTGTGTATACTTACGGAGTATCAAGTGATGATATGATACACATATACGTTATATAATGTTTAAAGCAGAATAAACCTACCCGTTGCCTGAAATAGTCACCATTTCTTTGTAATGAAAACTTTCGGAATCCTTTCTTCTCACTTTGTGAAACACACAGTGTGTTGTCCTTGCCTAAAGCCTTCAGTTTGGGCCACTTCAGAGGACTTCAGTTGCCCCTTTCACCCAAAGTCTCATCATAAAGGGTGACTCGACAGCAAGATGTTGGGCAGGGAAGGCATGGCCTTTTGAATAGGATTTAGAGTATCTTCTATATTTGATTAAATCGGGACAGAGATTTCTTGCCCTTTTTCTTTTAACAGAATGAAAATACACAGAGTCAACAAAGCGATCTCAGCAAAATCTCCTCCAGAAAAAGGAAGGAGAGCTTCCAGTGGTGCCATGTGCTTTTAGGCTTTGGAAGGAGCCAGGTGGTCTTATGTTATATGTGGATATTGGAGCACAATAATATAAATCCGTGTGTGGCTCTGTAGCATGTTGCTACCATGAGAGCATATAAACAAACATGAAAGCTTTTTGTTAGTTTTACAAAAATTATTAATTTTTTTCTTTAAAAATATCCGAATAGTACTCAAGCTTGAGAATCCTGTTGTAATGTAAGTCTATAATTGTTACCCAGGAGGGCTCGGTGATTGTTCCATTTTATCTTTACCTAGCCATGTGATCTGAGGCCATACAACTAACCTTTTGTTATTTAAATAGTATTATTTAATTTTTTTTTTCTTCATACTCTATGCCCTTGTACTGGAGGGTATCAGTTCAGGAAATGGGCTTCTCATCACTGGAAATAGCTACATGTGATTGCGTGCAGTTTTGAATGTTTCTGTGGCTAATTTTTAGACGATGGGGTTGAATTAGACTGCCTCCAAAATCTTTTCCAGGGAGGTTTAGGAAATGAACCACCCTGATTCTGAGCTGCAGAATCACCAGCTCAGGAGTTCTCCTAAATGTCACATGTTATCAGCCCAGGCAGGTTTGGCATAAGCTTATAATACAAGGAAACAGAATACCTCGCTCTGCTTCCTTCCATCCCAGAGTGGCCCCACCCTCCTCACCCTCCCCTGATGATCGCAGAAGGTAATGAATGCACTAGTGTAGAAAGGCTTGGATTAGATCCCTCACCGACTGTATCTCTGAAAACTAAAAGTGGGTGACAGGGACATTTTGACGCACGGGACTCTGTCCAGCATTTCTAGATCAGAGAACCTCTGAGTTTAGCTAGATGTATTTCTATCATTGTGTTTCCTCTTCTTAACTCTGCAGAGAATGAAGTTTCCATTAGCCACCAACTTTCCTCTTGAATCTGGGTGCCATTTCCCCATTTATGTATATTTCTAGTGCTTTTTTTATTGTTTCCCAGTCATGGTAAAATAATGTAGAGACAATTTTGCTGTGTGCCTTTGGAAGGAGGTGGATTTTTGCTTTTGCAGGTAGTTAACTTGATCAAATTCATCCTCCCCACTCTGCCCCCAACCACAGTGGGCAGCAGCTAAAATCATTGTTGGGTTCTTGTAGCTTTAGCCTGCTTCTTGGGATCTGCTTGCGCATGAGTGGTTTAAAGGTCAGCAAGAACTCTGTGTAGAGTTTATATCCCAGACCCGGAGCTCCCTTCTGTGGTGCTCTTTTTTTCTCATCATATTCCAGCTTCTCTACTTGCCCTAAACTCTTTCTCTGATTCCTCAAGCCAGCAAGGTGGCAGGATTCTGCGTGAGTTGCAGCAATGTCATTGTCAGGCAAATCCCCCTTTCAGGCAACAACAAAGAGAAACAAATTCCTGACACATGCAACAACATTTCTTTTCCCTGTGCCTGCCATTTAGTGTGTCTGTCCTCCTTTCAGTCAGCCCCCGTTCAGTGAGTTATGTTTTGTATTCTGCCTAAAGTTTACAGGGGCATCTTCAGGAGACTTGGTCCAGGGTGAAGTTACTGACGGTTAGCAGAAGAGGGATGGGGAAGCAAATCAGGTAGTTATTTCAGAGTCCAAATTAAGTGACTGATTTAGGGGCAGGGCAGAGTGAGTTGGAAAACAGCTACTCTTCCTTCTCTAAACAGAGATGCACGGGAGTTTGGTTTATTTGTACCATTCAAATTGAACCTCAAGTTGGTGAGTTTTTGCCTAGTTACCAACAAATCTTAAAATACAGAAGACATTGCTGTGAGGATCAGATTTCCTGGGCTCCTGGGGCAGAAGCGAGGTGGGTGGTTTCAACCAACTTTAGAACATTTACAAATTGGACAATATTATCTGATGTCTAAGCACCTCTTCCCTACAGGAGAATCATCAGCTCTGGGTAGCTCTCCTAGTTTTGCACCTTACATCTGCCAGGATTCAAAGGGGTGAGAGTAGTTCGGAAAGCTGGCCTTTCACACCTGCTCAACTGCGCTCACATCAGAGCAATCGGGTCTCTGGACTTCCAATAAGCAACGCTCCTGTATGTTTCTTCTCTCTTTTAGAGATTTTTTTAAACAACTTAAAAAATTTTATTAGAGCATGTTTGCAGTATATAGTGATCACATACATCATGGGGAGTTAGCACATGTACATTACCATTATTTTTATCCTCATCCATTTGCCTCCTTCTCTCCTTCCTCCGTCTTTTGGTCTCCTCATTTGCAAAAGATCTATCTCCTTATTTCCTGTTATTTATCTTATATTTTGCTCTTTATTTATAATTTTGATTTCTTCTTTAAGAGAAACCATGCAAATTTAATCTTCAGTGTCTGATTTATTTCACTTAACATTATAGTCTCAAGATGCCTCTGTTTATCCTTCTTTATGGCTGAGTAGTACTCCATTGTGCATACATAACACACTTTCTTTTCTCCCCCTTCTATTAACTTTGTTTGATTTGTTCCCTCCATAGCCAAGCTTCTTAAAAGTAGTACACTTAAGTCCATATTTACAGATTTCACAGGCTATCACTACGTGTCACTCTCTTCCTTGTGGAACACTCTTCCCTTTTTAAAGAAAACATGTTTTATTAGTATGTGTTTGCACTACCTGAAGCTTACATTCATTTTAGGGAGGAGGTACATGCATTTAACACACCTTTATGCTGTTCTTATTCCCTTTCCCTCCCTGCCCACCTCCCTCTCTCCATCTCTAGATCCTCTTTCCCGACTTTCATCGTTGCTGTTATTATTTTGGTTCATGAGAGGACATACAATGTTTACATTCATTGTGGGTGTTGGTATGTGTACACATCTGAAGAGGTATTTTAAATTCCTCCTTTATAGTGGGATGGCGGCCCGGTTTCACTCAGAAGGGGATGCCACAGACTACAGGTGAGTTCAGGCTGTAGGCAAGATGGGTACACTGAGTCCCCAGTTTTAACTGTCCAGACTTTGACTAAACCTCTGATGCTAGTGGGAACATCTCAGGCAGATGTGGTGTGCGGTCATCCTACTGGTCAGGTTCACTTCTCTTCTCGCCAGTTCCCAGCCCGAAGAAACCGGCGGTCCTAAGTCTGGCAATGCGGCTCCCGTCAGGAAGAGCTCTGCTCGATGGATGCTACCCCGCTGTGGGTGTGAGAGTTTCATTCTCTGAGCTTCACTGTGTGATGGCTTTCTGGGGTCCGGAGTCTGTACAGATCTGCTGTCTGCCTTCTTAAGATTTTCCCTGCAAGAATTTCTCTCAACAATGTAGCTCCTCATTTCCAGAAAACCTGAGTCTAGTGCAACCTTCCCTCTTCAAGTTCTCTCCTGACCATCCATTGGGGACAGTGCCATGTGTCCCGTCTGCTCTGTACTGTGGGCCAGTGACCCGCTGCTTAAACAACAGGGAGCCACCGGGGCCATGCACCTCTCAGGCGCAGATCTATGCAAGCTGTGCCTTCATTTTCGCCAACACTGTGAGATGTAATTCTCAGACGTCTTCGATGCAGCCTGGAATATTTTCCATTTTAAGTAAAAGGAAAGTCTTTTCCTAATTCTGTTCTTTATACACACAGCCAAATGGAATCTAGCATTTAAATAGCTTGCATACATTAGTAATTCCACTTGGCAGCCCTAATTTTTCACATTATGGTGGTGGCAGACCCACCACAGAAGAGAACAAAGTGCTTTAACCTTTGAACATGCAGAATTCTGTAATAGTAACAAACTTCAAAAATGCATCTAATTAGATTTTATACCGACCAATTTTTATTCCACTTCTGTTCTGTATGATTTCCCAATTATGCTGTTTCGTTCAAACTCACTGCTTAATTTTTAAAAAGGATATGAAGTTAAGACCTATTTATTCAGAAGGTGCAGTAAAAAGTCTTCAAATTATTCTTCAGGATGTACACTTTTGACCAAACTTTTAATTGAGCATCTTTCTCTCTAGATTTCCTGCAGATGTTAGAGTTGGGTCACGAGTTCCTGCCCAGAAGGTTCTGTTTGCTCAGTAGGGGTCAGTAAAATAAATTGAAAGCCTTGAATTGATGGACCATTGCTTCTCCAGGCAGAGAGGGACCCCTCCCCTCCAGAGCTTTGCACTTAGAGGATCCACACACGCTGGCCTCCAGTCGGGACCTGTGGAGTTTTAGCTTAACCCTTTGCTTTGAAAGTTAATTTAAAGTTCTGGAGAGAAAGACACATCAGGGGGAGAGTTTTCTGAAACTATGTGAGTAAAATCACCAAGGAACTGGGAAACAAAAACCAAGCAGAGAAACCGATGTCAAGTTGCCCCTCCACTCCCAAATCCCACAGTTGTCCCCTGTTTCACCAGCAATGACTTGGGAGGCAGGGACATGGAGCCTTAGGTGTCAGGGTCAGAGAGTCCAGCAGGTCCCCCGTGCAGATGCACTCTGTGAACTGCTCGAGTCTGGGCAATCTGTCTGCAGAAAGGCATTCTCAGGGCATCGCGGGGGTGTCACAAGACTGACCGAAGTCACAAATGGTACCTGTTCTGGCCATGCAGGACTGAGAGATGACGGACAAAGGGACAGTGATCAGGGCATACACAAAAGCAGAACTATAGCCCATGATCTTAATCTGCAGCAACCATCTCAGCAAAACAACTGCTACCTAGAGTAACCAGGCCAGAAAGAAACCGATCTGGCTACACACCAGGCTTGTAGGAAGTCAGAATCATCTCTAGCAAACAATCGAGGAAGCCAAAAATTAACTGTGCTAACTGGCTCCAAATAGCCAAGACTTGAGTAATAATTCGAGTTTCCAGTTTTCATAATTTTTGTTCTTGCTTTCAATTTAGAATCAATTCGAATAAATGACATATGCTCTATTAACCAGTCACATAGGATGCCCTGCTTCCTGTTAATCTTCCCCCACCCTCCGTATGCCACAGTCTCCAATCAGGGCACACCCAAAGCCTTCTCCACTTCCCACTCTACACCTGACCGCTCTGTTGCTCCCCTATCTGCCCGAGTCTCCACCAAACACAAGAGGAGAAGGCTGACTCTCTTGCTACAACCAACTCAGAATAAATAGCCTGTGCTTATTTTTATTTGCTTGTCTTCATTTATTTTCACAGTATCATTCAATAAATATTATGAATCAAAATAAGTATAAAATAATTGTTGAATTAAATGTCAAATCAATGAATCATGAAATGTATGTTTCTAGAGGATATACACTTATGTTAACATAGTTCAATTTCTGTTCCTGTTGTTTAAGTGAATGATTTTAATTGACTCATTATTATAGCTTTTAAAATTTGTCTCATTTTGCTTACTAATGATTTTCTTAATAGGTTACTGCTGGAAATGACGTCCAGTTTATAGTCCCAGGTTACTGGTGTGCAGTGCTGGCTCACTGTTTAGTGGGTCTGTGTTTCTCTTCCAAGTTCCTGAGGGTCAAACTTAGGAATTACGGTTGGAGAATTCCAGAGGGAGGACATTGGCGCGCATGACAGGCGGGTGTCTGTGGCTGCCCTCATCCTTCTGGCTGTCACAATACACTGGAGGAAATTGGTTTGGGCTCTTGAATTCATTCTTCACAAAGCCGTGGAGCTTTCTTTGCTGAGCCCCCTGTGGTTGTATAAGTGGGTACAAATTGATTTTTTGACAATTCATCCAGTATTGTAATAGGCATTGAATTCAAGCTATGCATCTCTAGATTTCTGAAGGATTTTCTTAAGTCTATTTTCCCTCTTATGGGAAAATGGAATGATATTTTCACTGCTTTTTCAATTGCTTAGAGCTTACTTTCTTTTACAATAATTATATCTATAGGCTCACAATTCTTAGGGGATCTAGTGAGTCCCCAGCCCATAACTGTTCACTCGTCTTTCACAGAGGTGTCCCAATGACCATATGCAGGTGAAACAGATTCCACAGATTCCACACGAAGCCCCAACATAACACTTTTCACCCCAAAAAACAATCAGAAGTGGTCTGACTAGACTGCTGCCCATTGGCTGACCACAATGTACAATCCCTGTAATAGTTTCAATGTTTTTGTCCCTTCCAAGATTCAGGTCTAAATGTAGCTGCCAATGTGCCAGTTCTGGAGGCAGGGGCTTTGGGAGCCCTAGATAATGGAATTATGAACTCTTTTTTTAAAAATAGACTTTTATTAAAATTTATCCAAAACGACACAAACTTACAGACCACTACACAAGGTTACAGATCACAGCACATTGTGTCTTTTGCTTATGACAGTGAGCAATGTAAACAACCACATAGATGCAGCATTAAGGCACAACTACATAAAGTTACTATAGTACCTAGTGTACGTGTCACTGTTTTAAGTTTGGTCTATTAGGTTCTTATTTTTAAGATACCATTATTCCTCTGGATTCCCATTCCCCTCCCTCTTTGCCCTCTTCTTGTTCCCTTGAACCCTTTGCCTATTAGCTTATATATAACCCTTTGCCTTTTTGTATCTATTGTTTACCCTTTTCTTTTGTTTGTATTTTGCCTCATTCAAATGAGGGACACCATACGGTATTCAAGCTCGCGAGTCTGGTTTATTTCACTCAACATTATATTTTCCATGTCCATCCATTTTCCTATAAATGACTTTAGTTTGTCATTCTTTATAGCTGAATAGTATTCCATTATGTATAGATACCACATGTTGTTTATCCAGTTATCTATTGATGGGTATACAGGTCGCTTCCAGAATTTAGCTATTACAAATTGTGCTGCTATAAACATTGTTGTGCAAGTATCTCTGTAGTATGATGTCTTTAGCTCTTCAGGGAAGATACCATATCTCTCACCATATACTAAATTAAAATCAAAGTGGATCAAAGATCTAAACATTAAGACAGAAACCTTATGGATTATGCACTCTTGTTACCAGAAACAGACTGGTGGCAAGAGCTCACCCTGTTTGCCCTTCTGCATTCTGCTCTGTGATGACACAGCAAGAAGCATGCAGGAGACACCAGATGTGGAGCTCTTATCCAGCACCCAGAGCTGTGGATCATAAATTTCTGTCCTTTATGAATTACCCAGTCTATGGTGTATTGTTACAGTAGCACTAAACAGACTAAGACAATCCAGTAAGGGATAGAAAAGCAAAGGACAGTTTGGCGATCATGTAATCTCTTACATAAACCCCTGTACTCCAAGGCCAGAGGAAAACAAGAGGAAACAAAACTCCTCACTGAATGTGGTTTTAATAGTGCCAATTAAGTGGTGATAATTTACACAGTAATTTAGTTAAACTGTTGCTCTTAACCAGGGGTGGTCTGGCACAGAGCGAGTTAGAAGCGAAAATAATGGGGCCTGTAAATTTGCTCTTCATTTCAACCTTGATATGTTAAGTTCTAGCAGAGGGGAGTCTCATACTGGAAGAAGAGGAAGGATGCACTGCAGTTTCCAGGAAAGGCAGTGCGTATTTTGAAGTTTAAGAAGAGAAACTGTGTGTTTCTTTCATGTGTTCATAAAGGCGTGGCAAGAAGCAGACAGGAGACACGCGCCATCAGGTTGGAGGTTCTGCAGCTCGAGGAACGTAACAGCGCAGGAGGCATCCTGGGGAGGGAGAGCTTGGCAGGAGCTGCTGTGTGTGTCACCCCACCCAGCCTGGAGCTCACTGGTGAACTACCGTCACAAGACCGGAGACTTGTTATCATTTGTGTTTAGTACGTGGGCTCCGCTTAGAAACCAGGTGATTTCCTTGTCAACATGAAAATGTGCCAGTCGGATAGCTCCGGGAGTCATCTGTGTTTCTAAGTGGGCTTTTAAAAGGGAAGGACCTGGCTGTCGGTGACTGTGTGAGAGGAAGCTGGAGGCAGCGAGTTTGCTGTTACTGTGAGATGAGAGGAGGGGCTGGGTTTCCAGGGAGGCTGAGGCAAAGCTTCTCAGGGCCACCAGGGGAAAGCACCTCTCTGGGATTCATCTCTGCTGCAGTTTCAAGGTGACTCTGACCCAAGCTCAGCTGATCCTATCAGGAACACCCTGTGAGAGAAAAGTTGTGTGTATTGTCAAAGCCTGAAAATATTTCTTTCCCTAATATAAAGCAGTGTAATATGACCTGGAACATCCTTTTAGAAATTCAAATTCACTTTGCACTGGTAGGAACACAAAGCCAATGAAGTACCATAAAAGAGAGTGAGCAGATTTATTCTGTACGTACAGGATGTAGTTATCCATTTTCCTGAATCGTGACCTCGGAATTGATGTGACGGGGAAAGTTCTCTGGTGACTGGAAGATTTGTGTCAGTGTTTGTGTGCACATTTTAGTGTTTCTGTTAGCCACACCAAGAATGCTTTGTGGCCCACATGAACACATTAAGGAGGACCCTGCAAATACATTTTGTAAATCTGGATTGCAAGGTGTCGATCACTGAGGAGCCTACACATGTTGAATTTAACTAGAAGGATCCTTTCCCAGACAGAAGCACAACTCAAACTAGCTGAAGGGAAAAGAAAATGGATTGGGTCACAGAACAGAAGACTCTAGCTTCGGACATGGCTGGATCCAGGCGCTCACAACAGCTGCCCTGTCTCCTTGTCTCTCAGCTTCCTTGTCTTCTGCCTCGACCTCAGGATCACTCTACTCTCTCCTTCCAGCACGCAGTGGACCATGGTCAGCTGCAGGCTGGCTTGGTTCATGGTTCATGTGGCTTCACGAAGGTTCAGGAAGTTATTGTAGATAATGAACCCAACAACTGTAGGGCAGGATAGAAAGATATGGCGAAGTAGGGAGAACATGTTCAAATGGGAAGAGGAATAAGGGAGGGGGAAGGAAAAGAAGGGAAAATGGATCAAAAAAGAAAGAGAATGGAAGGGAAAAAAGGAAACAAAGATTTTGTAAGTGAGGAGGGGTCGAAGGATTGAAGAGAGGGAAGGGAAATGCCAAAAAAGAATGAAGACATAGTATGTATAGGTGTACATTCCCTAATGATGAATGTGATAATTACATATGGCAGATGTGTACTAATAATAATTTACAAAAGATTACAACAGAAAAAAAGAAAAACACGACAAACGTTAAATTAAAACAAATGTATTACAGCAAAAGATATGTTGCCGTTAATCCCACTGAAAATCCCCCTCACCTTGAACACACTGATCCCAAGTCTCGCCACCTTCCGCAGCAGCTCTGGAGTCCTCTTTCCTCAGGGTCTTTAGCTGCGCTGTCCTGGCTGTGCCGGGGATCGAACTCAGGCCCTTGTGCTTGCAAGGCAAGCACTCTAATCACTGAGCTAAATCCCCAGCCCCTGTCTATAAGTGATGTTTTTAGTTACTGTTGAAGTCTGAAGTGATATTTATTTTCTTTCAACATTCTCAATATTGCATTTCATGCTTGTTTTTAGTAAGAAGTCTTTTTGAAAATACAGATATGAGCCTGGGAAATATGTGGGAAAAGGTTCAGCAGATGTACAATTGGAACTTCAGTGAGAAGTGAAAAAGTGGAGGAGGCAATATTTTAAAAATGAAGGCCTCAAAGGTTAATAAACTGATAAATATGAAATCACAAATGAAAATAAACAATCACTCTTATGTATGGAGACAAGCATGCCAAGGCCAGAACAACAAAACTGGTAGGAACTAAACATGAAATAATAAAATTGACTGTATTGAAGTCATCACCACCAACAGCTTTCTTTTACTTTTTCCAAGTATTTCTGATTGTTCTTCGTGAGAGAACTGGCCTACAATGAGCGAATGCACACTTACCAAAAATGAACAAATCAACTCACAGTTTTAACAAAGACAAGGGCAGTATGAAGTCATGTAGCAGGAAGAGGTGGCAGGTCCTACAGTGCACACGTCCTCTGTCTCTTATCCTTACGACAGTGTTGGCCTGGAAGCACTGTGGGTCAGTGGCCAGCAGTAAGGCTAAGTGGTGGAGCCCGGCGGCCTGAGTCAGGCCACGGGAATGTTAGGACTCAGGCCCTTCCTCTTTCCCCTTTCTACCTCCCTGTTGCAGCAAGGCGAACGGACCTCTGCTGGGCCGTGGTGCCTGCCATGTGGGGCCGTGTGGCCCTGGACTGAAACCTCACCAACCATGAGCCAAAGGAATTCTTTTTTCTCCTGGGCTGGTTATCTCGGAGACTTTGCACAGCTCTGGGAAGCTGGAAACACAGTCCACACCTGCTGCTGCTCCTCCTCTGTGTCACTGAAGTGTAGATCAGAGTCAGAATGAGATACTGCTATAAACTGCAGTAAACTTTATTATAGAGACGAGATTTGTAAGTATGTTTTTCTACTTATGATTGTGCTGCTCCATATAGAGAATAGAGATTTCCAAATGGGAAGACAAAACCAAATTTATTGCCCAGTTAATGTTATGTAATCTACAGAATTGAGACTAATTAGCACACGTTCTTTTATTCTGTCCTCAAAGTTTCATGAACTTTCAGGGCTTTGAGAGCAAAGAAACTTTCTTGGCACTCTTGAGCCACACAAGCAGCCGAAGGTACAGCCAGCTGTGATCAGCCTGAAGCATGAGCTGCGAGGTCCCACTGTGTGCAGGGCTCTCCCGGCCAGAGAGCACAGCAGGGGGAGCTGTGCCCAGGCCTGGGGAAGCGGGGGGGGGGGGTCTGCCCTCTGCTCCGCCGGAACCCGCGAGGGCATGAACTGATCATCGCCCACGTCCCCGGAGTAGGTGGACTTTTAATCACTCACTGCTTCGGCTGCATTTCAAGAAGAGAACTAATGCAGGCATATGAGATTATTGTTGTCCTCATTCGTCTATTACATACAGATACGGTACAAATGGCGTCTTTAGTACTAGCACCAAACAGTAGCACGACTACATTGATGGATTGGGGTGAATTATAATTTAATTTTATAATCATGTGGGTAAGTGAAAGATACACTAACATGAATTAATCCCTTTATAAATTGAAAAGAAAGGAGTGTATGGAAATATTTTCTGGATGAAGAATTGCAGAGGGCCGACGAGCACTTTGCAAGAACACGCACCCTCCCTCTCTGGTGGCTCCTGGGAACAGAGCATTACGAGAGCAGATAAAACTGAAGAGGAAATAATTTAGGGGTATTAATAATGAAGAAGAGATGACAAGTCGAAATGTGGTGACTATCAAAGCCCAAAAGCACCATAATTCAAAATTCTGATGTCTGGCCTTTCATTGGGAGCTCTATCTGGTTTTATTGATGTAGCCACGGTGTAAAGTCTCTCTTAACTGCAACCCTTGGAAAAGTGGTCAAAATGCTGCTTTTTATGTTGTGTTTGTGGAAACCTACATCTTATGTAAATGAATAAACTACTTCTCAAAAAGGCAGATGAGAGAAAAAGGAGAAAATAGGATATACTATAGAAACAACGCGTGATTAAAATAATTATGGTAACTTGAAGGAATGAAATATAAATCCCTCTAGGGAAGACACATGTATGGAAAATTTAGGAAAATACCAAAGGCAATAAGCATTTGTGATGTTGAGATTAAAGTATAAGGATATCACTTGGATTCTTGTAAGAGAAATTTGAAGGGTAGATAAATTGACTGATTCATTTTGAGTAAAGTAGTAATCTGTATGCTTTCTAATCCCCAAGCAATACCTTCCTTTCATCTGTTCTTGTGATGTAGAAGGACCTCTACTATTCTTGCAATGAGAAAGTGACTCATCAAAACATTTCTGAGTAGCCTGGATAATAATTTGTCAAAATCTATTAGTCTACCAGGAGTTTTTATTAAAAGATTTGTGCTATTTCCTACCCACACAGGGAGGTAAAGATGCTCTCTATTACCATTTAAAATCCCACCTGCCAATTCTGTTTCCAAAATACAAGCTGACCTCTTGTACATCCTTCCCTCCTTCCAGAGTGACTCTTCTGCACATTCCCAGATGGCTTGGGAGCCGTCCTCCGCCCTCGCCCCAGGGGTGAGACGCTCTCCCCCTCCTTTCCACCCCAAGGGCTGGATGCCGTCTTCCCCTTCTCATGCCTGGTGTCTGGGATGCTGTCCTGATGATCCGCTTGTGCCCCCTGTTCCTTCTGGTGCTCCATGTACAGAGCAGCTGGGGTGACTCCTCAGGCTGCGTTGGATCTGATCACTGGGTCACCTGTTCGTAGCCCTCAGAGATGCCTGTTGCATGGAGATTAAACAATCCCTCCTGTGCCTTTCGAGGACCCCATCCACTGGGCCTAGTGCTCACTCTGTCCCCAACTCCAGACATTCTACCCTTTTGCTCCTGAAGCCCAGCCACTGTGGCTCTTGACCCATTTGAAGATGTTGGCACTTTCTGCACTCGCAACCTGGGCTGCATTTCACCTGCCTCCGTTCCTTCTCTTGTTAAGGCTGAAACCTTCCCCAACTTACCCGGGACAAGGAAGAGCGGCGCTCAAGAACGACAAGAGACCAGATTCGATGCAAAAGCAACAAGCTATTGTTTAAACAGAGCTCTGGGCCAATACATGTCCCATGCAGGAGACAGCGGTAAAGGCCCCGAACTACAGAAGCGAAGGGTTTTTATGGGGAAGGGGGAAGGAAAGAATACAGGATGGGATGGGATATTGTGCCAATGCTTGATTGGTTCTAACAAGCAATGTGACAGTCTGTGATTGGTCCCCGTCTTTGTCTTTGTTCTCTCTTCTTTCTTGTTCTGTTTGCACATTCTTGGGGCAGGATGTCCTTGCCCTCCTTGCACATTTCTGGAACAAACAACTTCCCGATACCGGGTTGTGACAGAACAGACATAACATGGAACATTCTTTACTGACCACCCAGTCCTGACCACCCAGTAATTGAGGTCGAGCTGCTCTATCCTTAAACTGC